>NW_003797192.1:165453-188196 GCF_000220905.1 Megachile rotundata
AAGGATTTAGGGATTTGGGAATTTGGGAATTTGGGAATTTGGGATTTGGGAATTTGGGAAATTTGGGATTTGGGAATTTGGGAATGTGGGAATTTGGGAATTTGGGACTTGGGAATTTGGGAATTTGGGAATTTGTGAATTTGGGAATTTGTGAATTTGTGAATTTGGGAATTTGGGAATTTGGGAATTTGGGAATTTGGGAATTTGGAAATTTGGGACTTTGGGAATTTGGTAAATTGGGAATTTGGTAATTAGGGAATTTGGAATTTAGGAATTTGGAAGTTTGACAATTTAGTAATTTAAAAATGAAAGAATTTAGAAATTTGGAAGTTTGACAATTTAGTAGTTTAAGAATGGAAGAATTTAGAAATTCATCAGTTTAGCAATTTAGAAACGTAGAAATTTGGAAGTTTGACAATTTAGTAATTTAAAAATGAAAGAATTTTATTAGAGTTTACTTATTAGAGTTCCATTGCTCCTATATTTTTTTCGGTTTACAAACTAATTAAAACACGAAACAAAGATTTTGTTGGCTCGCTTGAAAATCGTAAAGGTCGTTGTAATTGTAAACAGAAACACGTCGCTCGACCATGAGCTTCCAGACTTCTTGTAGGAGCTAATTGTTGGCGTGTCGCATGATTAACGACGTCATTAGCACGCACTCGCTTTGAACTCGTTACTGACGCTTGTTTTTCGCGACAGACAAAAATTTCAATTATGTATGCACTGTGACTTCGAATACACCGGGACATGATTATGGCAAAATTTATTCGCAATTAGTGGAATATATTTGTTTGAAATGCAAAATTTTTGGTTAGAGGAATTTTTGGTGTGTTCAAGGTATTGTAATTTTTAATTTGTTAATTTGCAAGGTTTTGAAATTTTTTTAAATTCTTGAGATGCTGTCAAACTTCCAAATTTATACATTTCTGAAGAGTTAAACTGATGAATTTCTAAATTATTTCATTTTTAAATTACTAAATAGCCAAACTTCCAAATTTATAAATTTATAAATAGCTAAACTGGTAAATTTCTAAATTCTTTCATTTTGAAATTACAAAATTGCCAAACTTCCAAATTTCTGAATTCTTTTATTTTTATATTACAAAATTGCCAAATTTATAAATTTCTAAATTGCTAAACTGATGAATTTCTAAATTATTTTATTTTTAAATTACTAAATAGCCAAACTTCCATATTTCTAAATTTCTAAATAGCTAAATTGGTAAATTTCTAAATTCTTTCATTTTTAAATTACAAAATCGCCAAACTTTCTAATTTCTAAATTCTTTTGTTTTTAAATTACAAAATTGCCAAATTTCTAAATTTCTAATTGCTAAATTGATAAATTTCTAAATTTTTTCATTTTTAAATTACTAAATAGCAAAACTTCAAAATTTCTAAATTTCTAAATAGCTAAACTGGTAAATTTCTAAATTCTTTCATTTTTAAATTACAAAATCGCTAAACTTCCTAATTTCTAAATTCTTTTGTTTTTAAATTACAAAATTGCCAAATTTCTAAATTTCTAATTGCTAAACTGATAAATTTATAAATTATTTCATTTTTAAATTACTAAATTGCCAAACTTCCAAATTTCTAAATTTCTAAACAGCTAGACTGGTAAATTTCGAAATTATTTCATTTTTAAATTATAAAATTGTTAAACTTCCAAATTCTTTCATTTTTAAATTATAAAATTCTCAAATTTATAAATTTCTAAATTGCAAACCTGATAAATTTTCAAATTCTTTAATTTATAAATGACTAAAAAGATTATAGAAACCAAAGACCTAACAATCGAAAAGACCGTGAACAAAGATGGAACAAAGGGTATAAGAAAATAAATCCTTCGTCCTTGAAGGAGAACAACCTTATCGCCTTTCGATGGAGTAGCAACTCCGAATCCTTAACACGGGATAGTAAAATGGAGGCAAGATAGCTACAAATCGAGTGATAGTCACGAAGGAGGAGGATCGATAGGAAGGATCCAGCGTTGGATCTCCATAAATCCCGGCGAACGGGGCGAGCTCGTAACGCGCGATCAAACCGGCAAACACGGGACGAAAAGGGTCGTAAAGATGCCGTTTACAATCGCATTCGTGTCGTCCTTCGATGCAGCAGCTTAAGCCGCGAGTGTTCGTGTATTAATTCGACGGACGTTACACACCCTGCACCTAACGATCCTCCGCTTAATTGCGCCCTGTGCCAACGACAAATTCATATTTATCCACCAGACTCACCCTCGTTATCCGACGGTGTTATCGGTATTATCTGACCCGTTTAATTAATCGACGATCGATCACCTTTCAGGAGAAAAATTAGCACTCGATTACGGTATCAGAGGAAGACGGATCCTCGAATTCAACGATCTTAAGTTTTAGTCGTTTTTATGTCCAAGGTTTTTTACTTTTGATAATTTTCAGATTCAACAGTTTTTACTTTCGATGATTTTCAGATTTAATATTTTTTACTTTTAGTAATTTTCAAATTCGAGATTTTTCACTTTCGATAATTTTCAGATTCAACATTTTTTACTTTCAATAATTTTTAGATTCAACCTTTTTTACTTTCAATAATTTTCTAATTCGAGATTTTTCACTTTCGATAATTTTCAGATTCAACATTTTTTACTTTCAATAATTTTTAGATTCAACCTATTTTACTTTCAATAATTTTCTAACTCAAGATTTTTCACTTTCGATAATTTTCAGATTCAACATTTTTTACTTTCGATAATTTTTAGATTCAACATTTTTTACTTTCACTAATTTCTAGATTCAACAGTTTTTACTTTCAATAATTTTCTAGTTCAAGATTTTTCACTTTCGATAATTTTCAAAGTCAACATTTTTTACTTTCAGTAATTTTCAAATTCAATTATTTTTACTTTTAATAATTTTAAAATTCAACAGTTTTTACTTTCAGCAATTCTCAAATTCAAAATATTTTACTCTCAATAATTTTCAAATTCAAAATTTGAAATGTTCAATGACTCACATTTAAGATTTCAAATTTTCATTGACTTCGTAGTTTGTAATTTCAAATTTTCAGTGACTTTCATATTTAAGTCTTGAAATTTTCAGTGACTTCAAGTTTCACTTTTCAAATTCGAGATTTTAAATTTTCAGTGACTTTCAAGTTTGTAATTTTAAATTTTCAATGACTTCCAAGTTTGCAATTTTAAATTTTCATTGACTTCCAAGTTTGCAACTTTAAATTTTCAATGACTTCCAAGTTTGCAATTTTAAATTTTCATTGACTTCCAAGTTTGCAATTTTAAAGTTTTCAATATCTTTCAAGCTCATAATTTCAAATTCTCAATAATTGTCAAAATTAAAGAATAAAAATTTTCAATCGCCTTCAAATTTTTAAATTTTTAATTCCGAGATTTCCATTTAAAATCACCTTGAACTACCCTCGTTAAACGTATACTTTTAAACGGGAGATAAAGTGGAAAAAATAAAGAAGTACTGAAGCATCAACAAACACGTGCAACCTTCATTTTAATATGACAGACATTTTGACAAAAGCAGAAACCATTTTGACTGGTTTATAGTTCCAGTGTTAATTTACTTTTTATTATAGGTGCCAGAGAAGAAGGGGGGTTTTCTCGATCAAAACACCACTTCCTTAAGAGATTAGTGTAATTAGCAAACGAATTGATTGGATTAATTAAACTTGAGAGAAAATTAAAGAGGAAAGTGTGAAGAAGAATTGAAGAGTAAAGAATTCAGTAACGTAAAGAAAATAGCTATTTGATAAACAATTTTTTTTACGAATATTCGTTAATAAAATTGATACAAATTTTAATGGACTCATGTTGAAATCGTTGTGTTTAAGATAAAAAATCATGGTTTTAAAATCAAGGTTATAATGAAAAGTAATAAAAAATGAAAGATTATGAAATATATAACAAGTCAAGGTTTCAAAATTGATCAAAAATCAAAAACTCTCAGAAAGTTTTTCAAATCAAACAAAAATCAGGGTTTAAAAATTGATTAAACATGGAAGTTTTAAAATCGATAAAAAATCAAGGTCATAAAATATACAGGTCAAGGTTCCAAAATCGATCAAAAATTAAAAGCCCTCAAAAAGTTTTTAAAATTGAACGAAAATCAAGGTTTTAAAATTGATCAAACATGGCGGTTTTAAAATCGATAAAAAGTCAAGGTCATAAAATGTACAAGTCAAGGTTTCAAAATTGATCGAAAACCTTCAAAAAATTTTTAAAATCGAGCAAAAATCAGGGTTTTAAAATTGACCAAACACAAAGGTTTTCAAATCGATAAAAAATCGAGGTCATCAAACGTGCAAGTCAAGGTCTCAAAATTGATCAAAAATCCAAAACCCTCAAAAAAGTTCTAAAATCGAACAGAAATCATCTTTTTAAAATAGATCAAACACGGTTTCAAAATCGATCAAAAATCGAAGTGTCAGAATCGATCAAAAATCAAAGTTTCAAACCCAATAGAAAATCAAGGTCTTAAAATCGATCAAAAATGAAGATTTTAAAATCGGTAAATGTAGTGTAAAAGTATGTAAATAAGTATAAAGATCGGTAAATAATCAAGGTGTTAAAATGCATAAAAAATCGCGGTATAAAAAGAGATCGAAACTCTCGGTGCAAGAATCGAACGAAGCGAAAAGAGCGGTCGGAGCACGTAGGAGATTTAGCTCGCTCCATTATCGAATAATTTATGGAGACGAAGCTGTCGCTCGCCGAAAGCTGGAATCGCGATACGGTGGGCGCATCGAGCGTGAACAGCGCCGTAGAGAATCGCGAAGGGATCGATTCCCTAGTACCAAGGGATCCCCGCCAAACCACCCTCTTCGCCCCGCTCGAGGTCGCGCGACGACCTGCAACGGCAAATCGACAGCGAATAGCCCCATCCAATTCCTTTTTTCGATCCCAAAAAATATTCCAAAAGTCCACATTCATCCACGAAACTTTACCAAGGGATCCCCGCCAAACCGCCCTCTTTTCCCCGCTCGAGGTCGCGCGACGACCTGCAACGGCGAATCGCGGACGCCCCTTTTTTCGATCCAAAAAAATAGTTCAAACTCCACATTCATCCACGAAACTTTAAAAAGACACTCACGGACAAAGATGTTGCTCATCAGGGTGGCAGGCAGGCAGAACACGATGACGAGGACGTCGGCTACCGCGAGGTTGACGATGAAGAAGTTCGTGACGGTCCTCATCCGCGGCGACCGGTACACAACCGCGATGACGAAACTGTTCCCGATCAGTCCGACCACGAAGACGAGGACGTAGGCGACACAGTACACCGCCGACATGGCCATGCTGTGCCTGTACAATCGGTCAGGTATCTGTTCGGCGGTGGACAGGTTGTCGGTTTTGCTGGCGTTCAGAAGGCCTCCGTGCTCGTCCATGGAGGTCCTCGGGCTGGTGGTGATCGCCTCTGCGATCAGGTTGTTCAGATAGTCACCCAGGTCGTTCCTCATCTGCAGTAGGGTGCCGGTGGCGGGCTGCACCGGGGACACGGTCGTGGTCTGAACATTTCCGTTGTTGCTTCTACGACGCGTGTCGACGTCGAACTCCTCGGAGTCCGGCAGACGCAGGGAAGCCATCTCCAGGAGCGGAGACGGTGGCTGCAGCATCGGGAACTTGATCGGGAACCGTTGGATCGACGTTGTTTCGACCATCGGCCGTCCTCGATTGCGTCCCCGTCTTCTTGGATGTACTGACGCCCCGCGTCGTCGTGTCGACGACCTTAACCCGCCCCGACCGTTTCGATCCTCCCCTGTGTCGATCCTCGCTTGGACACTGGACTAACTGCTCGCGGACGGAAATCCCTGTTGGGATAGCTGCTCCAGGAAGTAGGGAGAGACGCGTGGTCGTGTGGAGTTCGATGCTCCGACAGTCAACTAACACGTGCACTGCAGCCCATCGAGTTCGATTGCATCCCCTCGTGGGCAGGCTGTCCCGTACGTCGGGGAACACTTGGTTTTTTTTTTTTGAAGTCCACGGAAGGAGGGTGAACGAGGGTGCGACGGGAGGTGGGATCTGAGGAACGTTTTTTTTTTCGGGACACGCGATGTTTCCGAGGTTTGTCCACGAAAAGGTGTCCCGGCCGAGTGCTGAGAGACTAATGAGCTTGCTTTAGAAGACGACTGCGAACTGCCGCCGGATGCAACCGAAGCGGCGAGCTGTCTGGCGACGCGCGACCACTGCGCAAGCGTTACATCCACCGGCACATGTACCCGCATGCGATGTATGCGCGATCGTAGGAACCGTGGGGTACGAAGCAGGGATACGAAGGGTATTGTTATTTTCTGGAAAATCAACCGGATAACGGGTGTGACATGTGGAGGCTATTTTCTAAACGTTTTGCTTTGGGTTTATTTACTTGGGGAGATTAGGGTTTAATGATATTGGCGTTATGTGATTGTATGTACTGAGGATTTAGGCATATTCTGATGATATAGTTAGGTTGTTAATTAATTAGGATATTAATGATATAGGTATATAGATCTACAGAACTGTAGAAGTATACGGTCATGTAGGTATAGGGGTATATAGGAGTCAGGGTCTAGGGAGGATCCAGGGACACGTTGTGATGAGGCTTGGAATCCGAAGATCTAGGTATCTAGGAATCTGGGTATCAAGGAATGTAGGATCTAGGAAGTTAGGAACCTGTGTATGGATCTATGGATATTGAGGTTTGGCAGTTTAGGAATTTATGGACATTTGGATATGTAAATTTGGAGTGGGTTAAACAAATGATATGATGAGAGTGCAACTAAATATAATAGTCAGGTGAGATATATAAATAGTCATGTGTGGTCAGATGACAAATCAGAGAAATAATAAAATAATAGTATTGTATAGTTTTATAGTATAATAGTGACATGGTAGTATAGTTGCATATTGTAGGATTGTACAGAGTAGAATATAGAAAATACATAATAGTCAGTAGTTAAATAGTTAAATGGTCAAATAGTTAAATAGCTAAATACTTGAATAATTAAATAGTTGAATAGTTGAATGGTTGAATAGTTGAATAGTTGAATAGTTGAATAGTTGAATAGTTGAATAGTTGAATAGTTGAATAGTTGGATAGTTGGATAGTTGAATAGTTGAATAGTTGAATAGTTGAATAGTTGACTAGTTGAATAGTTGGATAGTTGAATAGTTGAATAGTTGAATAGTTGAATAGTTGACTAGTTGATTACTTGAATAGTTGAATAGTTGAATAGTTGAATAGTTGAATAGTTGAATAGTTGAATAGTTGAATAGTTGAATAGTTGAATAGTTGAATAGTTGAATAGTTGAATAGTTGAGTAGTTGAATAGTTCAATAGTTGAATAATTGAATAGTTGAATAGTTAAATAGTTGAATAGTGAAATAGCTAAATAGTGAAATAGTTAAATAGTTAAATAGTGAAATAACTAAATACTAAAGTAGCTAAATAGTGAAATAGCTAAATAGTTAAGTAGTAAATATTAGAAAATAGTAGTAAATAGTAGTGAATAGTGAAATAATTAGATAGTAAATAGTAGATAGTATTAAATTGTTAAATTGTTGAATACTAAATACTAGATAGTAGTAATAGTAAATACTAGTAAATAATGGTATCCTAATATACTAAAATAAACTACCAAAAATATAAAAATAATAAACCAGAAAATTGCTAAAACAGTCACCTAAATAATAACTAAACAAATTAAAATAATAAAGTACTCAAACAGTCAAATAACAAACTTGAAAATAAAAAATTAATTTTCCGCAATTACAAAAAATCAAAAATACCCTAAATATAAAATCTTGATCTCTGATATTTTCACGTTGTTTCACAGATGTACCACCTACGTTTTCAATATCCTTACGTTGACTGTTACAAACAGTTCGAGGTAACCATGTGCCAACACTCGTGGCGATCTTCCGTATGGTGAAAATAATGAAAGGTATCGATAAAAAGGTCAACGGGGAAAAAAGTAGATTAGATACAGCCGAAGTTTTCGCGATTGCCAAACGTTTTCCTCGTGAACGCCCACGATCAGCTCCGTAATTCGGTTTCGGCGAAGCAACTTCATCCGAGTTTTCGACGCGTTGGGATTCCCTAAGGAGATTTTCATCGAATTAAGGGTCCGTGATAATAATGGACGCTTCGATCCTTGAATTCTTTTTCCGCTATTGATGATTGTACATTAGTCTCTTCCGAAAGAAGTATTGCCACCCAATTGGCGCGAGGATAATAGAATTAGACACTTTTATTTCTTTCAACTTCCTAATTATTTAATTATGAAGGTATCGAGTTTCGAAGTTTTTTTATTTCCAAATTTTTTAATGAAGTTTGCTCATTTTTATTTTTGAGGATTTCTAGATTTACAGATTTATAGATTTATGGATTTCTAGAGTCATCAATTTTTCAATTTTTCACTTTTTCAATTTTTCAATTTTTCAATTTTTCAATTTTTCAATTTTTCAATTTTTCAATTTTTCAATTTTTCAATTTTTCAATTTTTCAATTTTTCAATTTTTCAATTTTTCAATTTTTCAATTTTTCAATTTTTCAATTTTTCAATTTTTCAATTTTTCAATTTTTCAATTTTTCAATTTTTCAATTTTTCAATTTTTCAATTTTTCAATTTTTCAATTTTTCAATTTTTCAATTCTTCAATTCTTCAACTCATCGATTCTTCAATTCCTCAGTTCTTCAATTTTTCAATTTTTCAATTCTTCAATTCTTCAATTCTTCAATTCTTCAATTCTTCAATTCTTTAATTCTTCAATTCTCCAATTCTTCGACTCGTCAACTCTCTGATTCATCGATTCTTCGATTCATCGATTCTTCAATTCTTCAATTATTCAATTCCAAAATTTGTCAAATTCCCAAAATAAAAATTTGAACTTTCATGCTCCCCTCAACCCATTCCTTCCTAATCACCGACATGTCTCTAATTTCCTTTACATTCGTCTCTAACATCCTATCACATAATGAGCCATCGTTCGTATTGCTCTCTCCGAAATACGAGCAGACACTTTCCACAAATTCGAGACACTGCTCGACTTCCGTTTCGGTCGCCAGCTCGTTCGATCGTGCAATTTTAAGAGGCGCTTACAATAAGCTTTTATATTCAACGCCAGCTCCCGCTGTCCCTTCAACACGTAAAAAGCGACGAATGATTCCGCTTCCCGATTCTTGGACGTCCCTGGCTCTCTCCGAACTTCCGGCGAGTTGGTAATTCGTTTTCTACGACTCGTCGCGGATAGCTAACTCATTTTATTCGAGCGTCGAGTCGCAAGCTCCGAAAGATTTCGTTATAGTTCGACTGCCGCGGCGTCCGTGAAATATCTTGGCTTCCGTATTCGCTCATTTTTCAGGGAGCTTCCCTGTACTCGTCGTGGGTTGCGTTTCCTGCGCTTCAAGTGATTAATAATTATTAATAATTCTCGGCGGAATGGAGACGGAATAATGCTTCGCTTTAACGATCTTCGCGAGTGGCAATCAATTTGCACTTTGGTGAAATATTTCTTGATGTAATGTGCACTATTTGCTAATTGACTGTGGAAATTTATTATATTCTTTTCACGAAATACGATTTCCATTTTCTGTGATATACATATAACTTTTTAGTTTCTTGATTTTTATTGCAGCTTATCAATTTTCAATTTCGATGCTTGTACCTCTTCAGTACGTATGTCTTATACTGTCACTTCCGGAATAGTAGTGGGGTAGTATGATAGTATAGTAGTAAAATAATGTAGTACATGGTGGAATGTATAGTCATGTTGCAGTGGTACAACAATATAGTACTAGTAAGGTGGTATCATAACATATTGGTACAATAGTTAAGCATCATAGTGGTACCATAATACAGTAGTGAAGTACGATAGTAGGATTCTAGCGTACTGGTATAGTAGCATATTAGTATAGTACCTTAGTAGCATAGTAGTATACCAGTATAGTAGTGCAGCAGCACAGTACTATGGTAGTACAGCAGTATAGTAGTATAGTAGTATAGTAGTACAGTAGTATAGTAGTATAGTAGTACAGTTGTGTAGTGCTGTCGTGGTATAGTGGTATAGTGATATAGTAGCATAGTAGCATGGTGGTATAGTAGTATGATAACATGGTGATACAGTGGTATAGCAGCATAGTAAAGTAGTAATATGGTCTAATCTTACCATAGCAAAGATGAGATGTATAGTAACTATGGTGTATAATAAGCTTAGTGAAGGAGAATATAATAGTTGTTACAGTGAGATACCTGTATAGTAGAATAGTGAAATATTAAAATAATGCAAAACTACAATAGTGAAATAGTGAAACTGTTAAGCAGTGAAACAGTTAAAATAGTGAAATAATGAAATAGTGGAATAGTGAAATAGTGAAATAGCGAAATAATGCAATAGTGAAACTGTGAGATAGTGAAATAGTAAAGTAGTAGAATTGTGGAATAGTGGAATAGTGAAATTGTAAAGTAATGGAATAATGAAATAGTGAAACAGTGCAATAGTGAAACTGTGAAATAGTGAAACAGTTGAATGGTGGAATAGGGGAATAGTAGAATAGTGAAATAGTAAAGTAATGGAATAATGAAATAGTGAAACTGTGCAATAGTGAAACTATGAAATAGTGAAATAGTAAAATAGTAAAATAGTAAAATAGTAAAATAGTAAAATAGTAAAATAGTAAAATAGTAAAATAGTAAAATAGTAAAATAGTAAAATAGTAAAATAGTAAAATAGTAAAATAGTAAAATAGTAAAATAGTAAAATAGTAAAATAGTAAAATAGTAAAATAGTAAAATAGTAAAATAGTAAAATAGTAAAATAGTAAAATAGTAAAATAGTAAAATAGTAAAATAGTAAAATAGTAAAATAGTAAAATAGTAAAATAGTTGAATACTGGAATAGTGGAATAGTGGAATGGTGGAATGGTGGAATGCTGGAATAGTAAAATAGTAAAATAGTAAAATGGTGAAACAGTGCAATAGTGCAATAGTGCAATAGCGAAATTAGAAGATAGTGAAATAGTAAAATAGTGAAGTAGTGGAATAGTGAAATACTGAAATGGTGAAATAGTGAAATAGTGAAATAGTGAAATAGTGAAATAGTGCAATAGTAAAATAATGAAATAGTGAAACAGTGAAATAGTACTACAGTATTACAGATCGCAAAAGTTCTTCCTTTCCACCAACAACAAATCCGAAATATCTCTCCCATATTTCAACCCCCACCAAAATCGTTACCAACATATTGAAACCGTGCTTCAACCAACCTTATCGCACAGACGCACCTCTCTGCCCAATCGAAAGTAAAACAACCGGCGAAATATCAACGGCCCCTAAAAACTTTCCCAAACACCCAAAACCGATACAAAGTCCAGCCGATTTACATAATACTCTTTCGGAAACTTTCGTCGCGAACGCAAATCAAACACCCTTGATCATCCACCGGTTTCGATACAGGAAAATTGTTCTCGAATTTCTGCTCGATCGCGAGCCAATAAAAATCCGTCTCCAACGAGAAAACGTTCGAATTGAATTTGGCACAAGCGGCCTCCTAATCGATCGAACGGTTCCGCTCAAGGATCCTCCATTTTTCGGCGAAACAGGACACAGGAAGGATTTCCTGTGAGAAGTCGAACTGCGTTTCACTCCTGGAAAATACGCAGGATCGATCAGGAGGCACGTGCTGGCGAAATGTTCGGCCGACTGAAAGTAAAAGCCCGCATTGCAGGGAAGCTTGTGCAGCTTCGAATGAATCTCTTCTATATCGCTGTTCTTCCGTTATAATTATTCGTTGTTAATGGTGGATTCGAGGATTTTATCGGGGTTAACGTTCGGGTTGTTGCGGGGAGCGTGAAATGGAGGTGTCTTGCTATATGGCCGTGCGATGTTGGGAAGGAAAATAGAAAGGACCATATATGCGGAACATCCTTTAAATTGAATTTCTGAATTTCTGAAGTTGTAGAGTTTTACATTTCTAGGATTCTAAATTCCTAGAATTCTAAATTCTTAGAATTCTAAATTCTTAGAATTCTAAATTCCCAGAATTCCAAATTGCCAGAATTCCAAATTGCCAGAATTCTAAATTCCTAGAATTCTAAATTCCTGAAATTCCAAATTTCTAGAATTCTAAATTCCCAGAATTCCAAATTGCTAGAATTCTAAATTCCTAGCATTCTAAATTATTAGAATTCTAAATTCCCAGAATTCCAAATTCCCAGAATTCCAAATTCCTGAAATTCCAAATTCCTAGAATTCTAAATTTCTAAATTTCTAAATTTCAAATCACAAAAATTTTTTATTTAAAAATACAGTGTAAATTTCATAATACAAAAATTATAAAACTCCTTGAATTCAAAAATAAAAAATTTTGCAAATAAATATATTTGGTTACTTTACACTTATCAATAATCACGTGACTACATTACGATGATATGGCCCTCCCACTTTTTATTTGACAAAGATGTTTTCACTGTCACGTTTCAATCTCCCAAATTTGCCCAACGAAGAGGTTCAGGTCTATTAACAACTTTGTTTTCGCACGGTTTGTACATACGTGCACATCAAGATGTTATGTCAGTAAATATGTAAGAAGGGAACGGATCTTGAGCCGGAAATAGCAAAGTCTCTAGGTCAGCGACTATTTTCTTCGCACTCTTAGCTACCGGGACATAAATTTCTATTTTTTTCCTGCAAACATCATAAAGCTTTATGGTTTACTTAACATAGTATCTATTACAAGTGTTTTTACTAGTTGTTATGGTTATATTATTGGAGCGAATGGTTGTGATGTCTATATTGCTTATATTGCATATATTACATATATTGCTTCTATTGCTTATTTTACCTATATTACTTATATTGCATATATTTCTTACATTGCTTATATTGCATATATTGCATATATTGCCTATATTGCTTCTATTGCTTATTTTACTTATATTGCTTATATTGCTTATATTACTTACATTGCATACACTGCATACATTGCATATATTATCTATATTGCCTATGTTGCATATATTGAATATATTGCTTATGTTGCATATAAAATTTTTTTAGAAAAAATTTTAAACGAAAATCATTTTTTTTTGTGTCACCTTATATGGCAACATAACAAGCGTTCGCTTCACTTTTTATTTAAACATACATTTGCACCAAATGTTGATCGTTAAATATCGATCAACTTTTCCTCTCTGTTATCAACTCCTCTCTGTTTACTAATTTGCAAATTTAATTTATCGATATTTTTAACGAGTTCAACACTGACATCAGATCTTTAACTAGACGATGTTTTGTAATATCGCGAGGTTTTCCTTATTCTATTTGAACAACTGTTATTTGTACGCGTTGTTATGAAATCTGTTTCATGCACTTGAAAAAGTTTCATGTTTGTTTGAACGAAGCGATGAAACGTTCGCATATTATTTCACGCGTATTTTTTAATTTTCAAATTATTAAAGCTGCGAGTTTTGGAATTCGACGACGTTGAAATCGTAACATTTTCAAATTTTCAAGTTTCTAAATTCGAAAGGTGAATTTACAAATTTCCAAAATTTGGAGGTTAGAAATTTCAAGTTTGCTCATTTCCGAATTTTGTTAATTTGCAGATTAATCGAAGAAACTTAGAAAAACTGGAATTTCAAATTTTCCATTTCAGTGTCAATCTTCATGTGACTAAATCTACAATAACCACCTGCTTTATCATCCCCTCCATATAAAACAATCCACCAAAGGTACTTCTGATCACGTAGAACCGTTTGATCGCGGAAGCTGCTTTCAATTTCCTTAACAGATCTTATCACCCACTAGCAAGGTTTTCATTTCTGCACGTGCGACAACAGCTTTATTTCTTTTCCGGTTAAGGTCTTCTATTGTCCATCCTCTTAATTCCTCATACACAGAATCAGCCTTCTAAATATAGAATCTAATAGGGAAACAATTATTAAAAATATAGAAAATATTAGAGCTCAAAGAATATCTTCAAGATAAAAAATATTATAATGTCATCTTACAAAAAAATATCAGTAATAAAGGAAATTATGCAGAAGATATAGAGGAATTATTATTAAGATATTTAATAACTTTTCCAAATATCTAAGTTTACAAATCTTCAAATTTCCAATTTTTCAATTTTTCAATTTTTCAATTTTTCAATTTTTTCAATTTTTCAATTTTTCAATTTTTCAATTTTTCGATTTTTCGATTTTTCGATTTCTCGATTTCTCAATTCTCTCAATTCTCTCAATTCTTCCAATTGTCTCAATTGTCTCAATTCTTTCAATTGTCTCAATTGTCTCAATTATCTCAATTGTCTCACTTCTGTAAATTTTGTCAGTTCGGTCAATTCTATTAATTCTGTCAATTCTGTCAATTCTGTCAATTCTGTCAATTCTGTCAATTCTGTCAATTCTGTCAAATTCTGTCAATTCTTTCAATTCTTTCAATTCTGTCAATTCTGTCAATTCTGTCAATTCTGTCAATTCTATTAAATCTGTGAATTCCTCAATTCTTCAATTCTTCAAGTATTCAATTATTCAATTATTCAAATATGAATTAAAGATTTAATTAGAATTAATAAATATCTAAGAAAATTTGTATTTGCCTTGATTTTTCTTTGTTTGCTCCTTTTCTTGTCTCTATAAAACCATGAGTCCCAACATTGCTATAATCGGCCCTGTTTTGTTTTCACTTTCATCGTACCATACAATTAATTTCTTTTTAATCTTATACATATGTTCATAATTAGGTGATGTTTTAACAGCTTTCAAACATGTAAAAATTTACTTTATTCTTCTGTATGAAATTTTATCAACTTCATAAAGAATATTCGTGTTTAATCTTTGATAAAACTTCATTTATGGCAAATTTGTAGCCGCGTTCGGTTTACTGAATATTTTCATCATTTCTTTGGATAAATTATCCTTGTTATGAAATTGATTCTTCGGTCATTTTGATGTTTAAAGACTGGAGAAAATTGTTTTCAAGACAATTAATGATTAATGATAGAATATTCCCATAATTGTCTTCAACAAATTATCCCCGTTTCAATTTCCTGCTCGCAAGAGTAACATTATACGTATCTCTTTTCCATGTATATTCATATTTGTCCGTCATGGCAATCTTTTCCTTGATCGCCGAAAAAGCAGCCATGTTGAACGCTCTCGTCCTTCCTCGCTCGGAAGTTTTCAGTTTAATTAACGGATATGAGATACCAAATTGTGGACATATTCTATCTGGTATGGAATTATCGACGATGATGCGATTATCGTGGCAACTCAATTAAAATCTCGATTAGTTTCTCACACCCCTTCTTTCTGTCTTTCTCTCTCGCTCCCGGCGTCGCTGCGGATCTCGTCTTCTTTCTCTTAGCATATCACATCGTTCGGATTCTTGCTCGAGCAGAAAATTTTCGAAAATCCGTGAAGCTGCATCGTATGAAATTGTTACACGGATATTGATAGTAAATCCCGTCCGATAAATGGAAATATGGAAACGGAAATGTAGTTTATTAATTTCAGGATGTGGATGGGAAGGTATGCGGATAATGGCGGTCGTTTAAGTAGCGGGTAAAAGAATACTGAATATTGGAATAGTAATATGAGATTTGTAATCTTACAAAAATTTGTAGGGTTGTGCATTTATGGATTTTTAGATACGTAATTTGTACACTTGTAAATTTGTGGATTTGGAAATTTGGAAATTTGGTAATTTGGAAATTTGGAAATTTGGAAATTTGGAAATTTGGAAATTTGGTAATTTGGTAATTTGGAAATTTGGAAATGTAGAAATTTGGAAATTTGGAATTTTGGAAATTTGGAAATTTGGCAATTTGGTAATTTGGTACATTGGTAATTTGGAAATTTGGAAATTTGATAATTTGATAATTTGGAAATTTGGAAATTTAAAAATTTGGATATTTGGAAATTTGGTAATTTGGAAACTTGGAAATTTGGGAATGTGGAAATTTGGAAATTTGGTAATTTGGAAATTTGGAAATTTGGAAATTTAGAAATGTGGAAATTTGGAAATTTGGACATTTGGAAATTTGAACATTTGGAAATGTGGAAAGTGGAAATTTGGAAATTTGGACATTTGGAAATTTGAACATTTGGAAATGTGGAAATTTGGAAATTTGAAAATTTGGATATTTGGAAATTTGGGAATGTGGAAATTTGGAAATTTGGAAGTTTGGAAGTTTGGAAATTTGGAAATTTGGAAATTTGGAAATTTGAAAATTTAGATATTTGGAAATTTGGAAATTGGAAATTTGGAAATTTGGAAATGTGGAAATGTGGAAATTTGGTAATTTGGTAATTTGGTAATTTGGTAATTTGGAAATTTGGAAATTTGGAATTTTAGAAATGTGGAAATTTGGAAATTTGGACATTTGGAAATTTGAACATTTGGAAATGTGGAAATTTGGAAATTTGAAAATTTGGATATTTGGAAATTTGGTAATTTGGAAACTTGGAAATTTGGGAATGTGGAAATTTGGAAATTTGGTAATTTGGAAATTTGGAAATTTGGAAATTTGAAAATTTAGAAATTTGGAAATTTGGAAATTTGGAAATTTGAAAATTTAGAAATTTGGAAATTTGTCAATCTGTCAATTTGTGAATTTTTAGATGCCTAAATACGTAGAATTCCAAATTTCTAGATTTCTAAGTTACTGGATTTTTTAGTTTTTTAATTCTTCAATTCTACAATTCCTAAATTCTTCAATCCTTCAATTGTCAATTCTTAATAGTGAAGTTTAAGTGCTGAGGAAGTACAGTAGGCTCGCCTTATATTGCCACTGGGGCTGTAGAATCCACGTTCTGCATATTGGCAATATAGTAAGAGATTCTTTAACAATTGACAATTTGAAAAATTGACAATTTTTCTAACTTAAAAATTTCTGAATTTTAATAATTACATAAAAGAATCTCTCACTATATTACCAATTTCTAGAACTTGCCTTCTACATCCCCACTGGCAATATAACGCGAGCCTACTGTACTTCCTCAGGACTTAAACCACGGTATTAAGCCATAGACGTCCTTGTCAACAATTTCAACGTAATTTTCTCTACTTCACGAGTTGTCCTCGAGAAGAATGTGGCGATTATTCACGATTTCGTGGCGTCGTTAATTACTCGATCGAGGCGTTGGACCGAAGATGATCGTGCCTGTGAATGTTAATTAACCCATCGGATTGAATCGATTGCTTTCCATTTGAATTTCGTGGGTTTCGAGGATTCCCTGGACGGAATCGAAGACTTCTATTATTGCGATTGGAAGAAATTACGCGGAAATCTGCTCAAAGTTCAATCTCGTGCTTCTTCACCGAACAAGGCCTTCATTTTCTTGCATGTTTACGCGGTTCTTTTAAATTCTGGTTGATTTTGTCGCGTTAACATGTCAGTCTCTATTTCTTTTTGTCTACTTTCGTATCAAAAATATACTTTTGTATTAAAACTTTCAAAAATCAGTCATTCCAAAATTAAACATCTAATTCCCCACAAATTAAAAAATGCAAAATTTCAAATTTATCACCAGCACAAAACACCACTAGTCTTCAACTTTAACTAGTCCCCAAATCTCCCTATCTCGTCAATTATCAATAAAAAAAAATAAAAAATAGTACTGCAAAAATAAACCAAATTCACAGAATGTTCAACCACGAATATTCCTCATAAATCACAAATTGTCCGCGATAAATTTCGTGCAGAGAAAGATGGTGTCTGGATCTGGCGGATTTTGCGAGAACATTGTACGTCTCATTGACTAGAAAAATATCCATCGTTCAGGTTCGATCGAGGAAGTTCAGGTGACTCCCTGGAGTTCGTTTAAGCCGGCCGCAAGAACTCGATAGCTCGACATGGACCAACACGTCGGCGAAGACGGTGCTCGAAGATTTATGATCTCGATCGAGCTTTTCTTGCGTTTGCTATCGCTTACCATCAAACATTACATGACAGGGTCACGTGTAGATACGGGATCAAGTTCAATATGTACTCTCAAATCTGACGGGCGAGTCAAAAACGAAGGTTTCGGTTGAAGGTTAAGGATGGTATTGAACGTATATGGAGGGTTAAGGTTATGGCTTTTTGTTTGGGGTTGGAATACACTTATGCAGTATAATATCAATGATATACATGTACATGGTTAGATTAAGAGATGTGATTAGATTAGGTAGATGTAATTTGTAATATTTACGCGGAGTCGGTTGAAAGAAAATGGCGATATAGGGCGAGTGATCATTCGCTTATTCAGATGGGAAATGCCTAGTGTTGTTGGAGTCGAAATTGGGGGATTTTCTGATTTTTAATTTGACAATTTGTGAATTGTGGAGTTATGAAAATAGTGGAATTGTGGAATTGTGGAATTGTGGAATTGTGGAATTGTGGAATTGTGGAATTGTAGAATTGTGGAATTCTGAAATTGTAGAATTGTGGAATTGCGGAATTATGGAATTATGAAATTGTAGAATTTTGGAACTATGCAAATTGGGAATTGTGGAAATTGGGAATTGTAGAATTTTGGAATGGTGGAATTTGGGAATTGAGGAATTTAGGAATTTAGGAATTTAGGAATTTAGGAATATAGGAATTTAGGAATTATGGAATTATGGAATTCGGGAATTGTGGAATTTGGAAACTGTAGAATTTGGGAATTGTGAAATTTGTGAATTGTGGAATTTCTGAATTTTGGAATTTGGGAATTGTGGAATTTGGGAATTGTGGAATTTGGGAATTGTGGAATTTGGGAATTGTGGAATTTGGGAATTGTGGAATTTGGGAATTGTGGAATTTGGGAATTGTGGAATTTGGGAATTGTGGAATTTGGGAAATGTGGAATTTGGGAATTGTGGGATTTGGGAATTTGGGAATTTCGGAATTTTGGAATTTGGGAATTGTGGAATTTGGGAATTGTGGAATTTGGGAATTGTGGAATTTGGGAATTGTGGAATTTGGGAATTGTGGAATTTGAGAATTATGGAATTGTGAAATCGTGGAATTGTGGATTTGTGGAACTGTGGAATTGTGGAGTTGTGGCATTGTGGAATTGTGAAATCGTGAAATCGTGGAATTGTGGAATTGTGAAATTGCAGAATTGTGAAATCGTGGAATTGTGCAATTATGCCATTTCTAAAATCTGAAAATTGAAAAATTGAAAAATTGAAGAATTGAAAAATTGAAAAATGGAAAAATTGAAAAATTGAAAATTTGAAAAACTGAAAAATTGAAAAATTAAAAAATTGAAGAATTGAAAAATTGAAAAATTGGAAATTAAAATTTCCTAAAAGCCGCGAACCACAAAAATCACGAAAACGTACTAAATAAACGCAGTTCAAAATACACCAACAGTCCATTAAAAACAAAATAGCACGCCCCCATCATCGACATCCAAGTTCGAGAAAATGAAACAGCAAAACATATATTACGTAACAGAAAATGAAATAGTAAAAACCTCCGATAGAAGTAAATAAATAAGTAAGAAAAAAAAGTAGTGCAGTTACTCTTTTAAAGCAAACAAAAGGCTTATACACCCAACTGTGGTCGGTGAGAAGCTCCTAACAAATTGTCTCTCTTAATCCCTTCTTTAGAATTCGTGGTGCAAGACAATGCTGGTATAAGACGATAAAAAATTCCGGATGAAACAAATACAATGGGGGATAATTTTCAGTGGGACACAGTGTCCTTCGATGAGCACGAAGATCATGGTCTGACGACCTTGTATACTTCGCGATTAGAAGACGATTAATTCCCGATGGAAAGAATCGTTCGCGAGAAACGCGTAATCTGGCGTTAAATTAAAATCGAAAAATTAAAATTGAAATTCTTCGGAAACTTTGCACTGTGGACAATCCACGCATTCTTGTAGTCGATATTGGAACAGATTACAAGAGACCTCGATACAAGTTTTTAGCGATAGTTTTTCGTTCACGTTTGTAGTTTCAAATCGAACGTAGCAGTAAGACCCGAGGCATTACATTCTAGCGATTTTTGATTTGTTAGTCACGTGTGGTTGTCAGGTTAACCTTAGCAGTCTTTGTATTTTCTATTCATGTAGGTATTGCGTATTGCTTGCTCGCTTTGGGACTTCATACGTCATTTGCAGTTCTCCCCTCGAATTTTAGCTGAATGGAAAATACAGTGTTTAGCTCATCAATGTCACAGAAGTACGGCCACTCCGAGCTTTCGTAAAACGTAAAAATTCTTGAGGACACCCTGGAGTCATCGAATACTTCGGAAGCTGTGTCTGTATTTCGTCGCTGCTACAGATGTTTCTTTTTTATTTGCGCGAACACGCGTGTGACGTAGCTCCGTGAATTATGGAGGAACGTTGTGAATGAAAAATTGAACATATTCTACAGGCTTTGGCATTATCTTAACTTCGCCGCGACGAAAAAGGAGGATCGAAGCTTTCAAAGATTCGTCTGTTCGACTGCGAATGACAATCGAATTTATGGACTTTCTGTTAACCTCAAATATTTTACGCGCGTCGTGAAAATGTTAATCGATGAATGCGTCTTGTTCTAGACAGCCAATATTAATGACAAATCGCAACAATTACCGTCAATATTAATAATAAATGTAGGTCATTTTGTTAATATTCAAGATTAAATTTAATGTAACATCAGTGACATTTTGTGACACTATGTCATAAAAATGTATTACACTTTTCATGGTTCAAGGTCCTCCATTTTGATTTGCAGTGAGCGATTACGGTACACAAAATGTCGGGTACAATTTGATGGCGAATAAATATCGTTAATAAAACATGCGATATATCAATTTGAAGGTTAGGATTTTCTATATTAATATATCATGAACATTTTTAGTAAAAAATGGGTGATCGTTAAATCACATATCTATAACCTCAAATCTACATATCTTCATACGTGTTACTATAAAGCATTTTATGCCACAAAAGATTTAACTGTTAGCGAACTTTATCACTTAAAGATGTCAACAGCAAACTTGAAACTTGAAATGACCATAAAGTAATTTCCCGCTCATCGACCCATAGATACCTAATACATAGCCGCGGTTATAGATACTAATGCTTATACCCTGCCTCGATGAATGCGAAGATGGAATCGTAGTATCTATAAAAGGTCGAGGAACACACATGTCAGCGCACATAGATAACCGAACATAATGTATGTATGGCATACGTTCGTCTCTAGCATTATTGCACACCTTTAATTTCGCACCGTATAATCACGACCTGCATTCGCGAATAATAAAATTACTAGCCGACTGTGTAACCTGAGGAGGCGCACCGAGGACAATGAAACTTGGAGATTTGGGATTTGGGAGATTTGGGATTTGGGAGATTTGGGATTTGGGAGATTTGGGATTTGGGAGATTTGGGATTTGGGAGATTTGGGATTTGGGAGATTTGGGATTTGGGAGATTTGGGATTTGGGAGATTTGGGATTTGGGAGATTTGGGATTTGGGAGATTTGGGATTTGGGAGATTTGGGATTTGGGAGATTTGGGATTTGGGAGATTTGGGATTTGGGAGATTTGGGATTTGGGAGATTTGGGATTTGGGAGATTTGGGATTTGGGAGATTTGGGATTTGGGAGATTTGGGATTTGGGAGATTTGGGATTTGGGAGATTTGGGATTTGGGAGATTTGGGATTTGGGAGATTTGGGATTTGGGAGATTTGGGATTTGGGAGATTTGGGATTTGGGAGATTTGGGATTTGGGAGATTTGGGATTTGGGAGATTTGGGATTTGGGAGATTTGGGATTTGGGAGATTTGGGATTTGGGAGATTTGGGATTTGGGAGATTTGGGATTTGGGAGATTTGGGATTTGGGAGATTTGGGATTTGGGAGATTTGGGATTTGGGAGATTTGGGATTTGGGAGATTTGGGATTTGGGAGATTTGGGATTTGGGAGATTTGGGATTTGGGAGATTTGGGATTTGGGAGATTTGGGATTTGGGAGATTTGGGATTTGGGAGATTTGGGATTTGGGAGATTTGGGATTTGGGAGATTTGGGATTTGGGAGATTTGGGATTTGGGAGATTTGGGATTTGGGAGATTTGGGATTTGGGAGATTTGGGATTTGGGAGATTTGGGATTTGGGAGATTTGGGATTTGGGAGATTTGGGATTTGGGAGATTTGGGATTTGGGAGATTTGGGATTTGGGAGATTTGGGATTTGGGAGATTTGGGATTTGGGAGATTTGGGATTTGGGAGATTTGGGATTTGGGAGATTTGGGATTTGGGAGATTTGGGATTTGGGAGATTTGGGATTTGGGAGATTTGGGATTTGGGAGATTTGGGATTTGGGAGATTTGGGATTTGGGAGATTTGGGATTTGGGAGATTTGGGATTTGGGAGATTTGGGATTTGGGAGATTTGGGATTTGGGAGATTTGGGATTTGGGAGATTTGGGATTTGGGAGATTTGGGATTTGGGAGATTTGGGATTTGGGAGATTTGGGATTTGGGAGATTTGGGATTTGGGAGATTTGGGATTTGGGAGATTTGGGATTTGGGAGATTTGGGATTTGGGAGATTTGGGATTTGGGAGATTTGGGATTTGGGAGATTTGGGATTTGGGAGATTTGGGATTTGGGAGATTTGGGATTTGGGAGATTTGGGATTTGGGACGTGTGGGATTTGGGACGTGTGGGATTTGGGACGTGTGGGATTTGGGACGTGTGGGATTTGAGACGTGTGGGATTTGAGACGTGTGGGATTTAGGATATATGGGATTTGGGATATGTGGGATTTGGGATATGTGGGATTT
>NW_003797192.1:188385-203308 GCF_000220905.1 Megachile rotundata
ATGTGGGATTTGGAATATGTGGGATTTGGGATATATGAGATTTGGGATATGTGGGATTTGGCATATGTGGAATTTGGGACATGTGGGATTTGGCATATGTGGGATTTGGGATATGCGGGATTTGGCATATGTGGAATTTGGGACATGCGGGATTTGGCATATGTGGGATTTGGCATATGTGGGATTTGGGATATGTGGGATTTAGGATATGCGGGATTTGGCCTATGTGGAATTTGGGACATGTGGGAAGTGGTATATGTGGAATTTGGGACATGTGGAATTTGGGACATGTGGGATTTGGGACACGTGGGATTTGGGATGCGTGGGATTTGGGACATGTGGGATTTGGGATGCTTGGAATTTGGGATGAGTGAGATTTTGAATATGTGGGATTTGGGACATGTGGGATTTGGGACGTGTGGGATTTGGGACGTGTGGGATTTGGGACGTGTGGGATTTGGGATACTTATCTTGTAAATTTGATACTCTTAAATATTAAAGGCAGTCAAAAAGATTTAGAATCTCCATAAAACCTGTGCATATGCCAATGGCCAGTTCCCTCTCCCTATATTGCCATTTCCTTAAACAACGTCTATTCTCCACACCATACCACAAGTCATCAACAGAACCTAACAAGACGTCCCTATTACATTAATATAATTACATGTCACTTAAATAACAATCGATTTAACGTGGATTTTGAATTTTATGCAATATTCAAACTTTCTATATACTAGCTCGATAATGTAATTACATAAAAAGTTGCATAATTATCTAACCCTTTTATTTTCTCTCAACTTTCATATGCACCTGCCACATTGACCCTCCATTATTGCAAAGCAAATTCTACCGAACTTTTATAATTTCCCGAGACATTAAACCCGATGCAATCGTGCATTATAGATTTTAAACGTCGTCTATATTCTCCAAGAGACTCGCGACCTTGTCGCAATACATCAAACTCGTGCAATTTTATCCGAGCATACTCTTTCTACAAGCCATTTGCAACGATCGAATAGGTACGAGCGTTCATAATACACGAACGACGTTACAACACAGAAAAACATTCACCGTTGCCACAAATTGCTGACAATTTTCTTATAGAATCGTTTCCGTTTCACCTACTGCCCTCTTTCTCTACCTGTCGCCTTCGATTTAGGATATATAAATATTTTCTTTGTTTCCGAACTATCTAACTGCTGCCTTAAACAATCATTCGCGTTTGCAGCAGGTTGGGCGATAGGACGATGTGTGAGATTGACAATTAGGGAGTTGTTGTAAAAAATTAGGGTGACAAAAAATTGTGTTATATATGAGATAAAAAATGAGGAAATATGAAATAAAAAATTAGGTGATATGCAAGAAACATTGAGTTAGATTGTTTGAGGGTTCTGAAATAATTCATGTGTGATGATATCCACGTGTGCCATTTTGTACTAAATTTAATAGAGATCTAAAATGCTATGTTTTAAACTAACCTATCATACACATATACCTGACCTATCATATACATATACTTCTATTAAAATTAAAACTGGATGTTATACATATATACATATGCATACATATATGTCGATTATATGTTCACATTACACACATGTTCTATACATTACATATGTACATTATTTTTATCATACACATATGTTACGCATATATTCTATAAACATTATCAGACTAATAATCAGATTAATTAATATCAGACCGCCATATAGACCTAACCTCAAATAATCGTACACTAGAGTTGTCCGAATATATTTCAATCGAACGAAAGTGTGCAAAGACAAACGAATATCCTCGAAGTATCTGTTGAATATTTTGCGGAAATGATCGATCGTGAGTGATCGAATTACGACGGCGGTTAATAGGATCGCGAACAGGTGTCGACAGGCTTCAAAAGCAGGACGATTAACGCGAGACCTTGGCCCCGAAAAAGCGTCCCTTGGGATTCCTGTCGATATTGCCGAACGATCGCATTTTTACGGGACACCGGGAACACACGGGAACAAGAAGGAAGCTGACGGTTCGTCGAGAAGCTTGCCCTTGCTCCCGTCACGGAATAAGTAGCTAATATTTCACCCAAGTATTCGAATAACGGTCGGAAAGACGGCATCCTGCAAACCCGAGACGATATCGTCGAACACGTGCCGTTTCGAGAAAGCTTGCAACCTTCAATTTGATCTCGAAGACGCTCGAAAATCCTCCCCGGCTTAATATCGTCGCTCCTTTACCCTCTTCCGCTCGAGGGTCGACTACGGCCGACTTTCGAGAGCCGGTTTCAATTTTTTATTGAGGCCCTTCGCGTCGAGGATCTCCTACTACAGCTTTTAACTCTTTGAGGTTAGGTGAATTGTTCCATCCTCTTGTGACAAATAAACCCTTTGTGTAATGCACTTGTCAGATGCTATAATATTAAATGCGTAATCCTCGCGCTCTGATTGCTACGCGTTAGATTACCACACGCTGGATTACTAGGCGTTGGATTACTATCCGTTGGTTTACTACGCGTTAGATTTCTACGCGCAGAATTACCACGCGTTGTATTATTACGCGTTGAATATCCACGCGCAGAGTTATTACGCGTTGGATATCCACGCGCTGGGTCACTACGCGTTGGATATCCACGCGCTGGATTACTACGCGTTGGA
The DNA here is from genome assembly GCF_000220905.1 of Megachile rotundata. Taxonomy (NCBI): domain Eukaryota; kingdom Metazoa; phylum Arthropoda; class Insecta; order Hymenoptera; family Megachilidae; genus Megachile; species Megachile rotundata. The sequence continues at coordinate 191,031 of NW_003797192.1, forward strand.
TTACTACGCGTGTAACCATTTGTACGAAGGGAAATCTTATCCAGAATCTCGTCAGCTACCCCCATTTCAGGAACCTTGTGAGACACCCTGTATAATAATTTCATTCAAACGTAAAAATTGAAATTACACATGATCATACAGTTCAATCTTGTGGTTCGTTTATAGTTTGATTTACAATACAAATGCACAATAATACATGCAATACATACATGAAAACATGCAATTTAAAAATTGTAAAATTGTATAATATGAATAATTAGGAATATCTAAAAATTGAAAAATTTGTAACGGTACACAAATAAATAACTTCGGTATTAAATGACTATAGTACATTTTTCCGATCAGCACGAACAATTTTATCGTGGAAGTGATTTATCGACGTAGCAAATAAGTGAGTATGTGTGAATCGATTACATAATATTTCAGTACCGCTTAAATTCCGTGTGTGTATTTTGTGCTGATTGTCCATGTGTGGGATTACTACGCGTTGATTGTCTACGCGTTAGATATCCACGCACTGGATTATTACGCGTTGGATTACTACGTACTGATTGTCCACGTGTGGGATTACTACGCGTTTTATTACTACGCGTTGATTATCCACGCGTGAGATTACTATGCGTTGGATATCCATGCGTTGGGTCACTACGCGTTGGATATCCACACGCTGGGTTACTACGCATTGGATTACTACGCGCTGATTGTCCACGCGTGGGATTACTACGCGCTGATTGTCCACGCGTGGGATTACTACGCGTTGGATATCCATGCGCTGGGTCACTACGGGTTGGATATCCACGAGCTGGATTACTACGCGTTGGATTACTACGCGTTGGATATCCATGCGTTGGATAAACACGCGCTGGATTACTACGCGTTGAATTACTACGCGTTGACTGTTCACCCGCGGGATTACTACGCGTTGGATATCCACGCGTTGCGTTACTACGCGTTGGATATCCACGCGCTGAGTTACTACGCGATGGATTACTACGCGTGTAACCATTTGTACGAAGGGAAATCTTATCCAGAATCTCGTCAGCTACCCCCATTTCAGGAACCTTGTGAGACACCCTGTATAATAATTTCATTCAAACGTAAAAATTGAAATTACACATGATCATACAGTTCAATCTTGTGGTTCGTTTATAGTTTGATTTACAATACAAATGCACAATAATACATGCAATACATACATGAAAACATGCAATTTAAAAATTGTAAAATTGTATAATATGAATAATTAGGAATATCTAAAAATTGAAAAATTTGTAACGGTACACAAATAAATAACTTCGGTATTAAATGACTATAGTACATTTTTCCGATCAGCACGAACAATTTTATCGTGGAAGTGATTTATCGACGTAGCAAATAAGTGAGTATGTGTGAATCGATTACATAATATTTCAGTACCGCTTAAATTCCGTGTGTGTATTTTGAAGCGGTGCCAACTATTTTACCATACGATTATTCGATTTATAGAAGCTGTTTGCACTTGATCTGATTCATTGGAGTAGTTATTTAGCAGAAGAATCAACAACTCGATTCTATTAAAGGATAGGTAACATACTGAAAACGTCAGCTTCAATTTATGGTCGTGCCATTTATCTTTCTTCTTTAACGAAATTTAAAGAGATTTTTAAAAAATTATTAGCCTATTATTTTTGGAAGGAATTTGAGATATCAGAATGTACTTTTTAGGAATTTGAAATTTGACTTGCAAAGTTTGGTGCAATTGCAAATTTGAGAAATTTGGAAATTCAATAGTAAAGAGTTTAAAAATTCCTAAATGTAAATATTCAGAAATTCCAGAAAATAAACGCAAGGAAATATGACGATTGGTAATTTCTCAAATTAAAGATTAAATAAATGGTTAATTAATTATCGTCGACAAACGAGCGTAATTTCGATATTTGGTCGAAGCGACACACGTCGAATACACACATAACACGCCCGAAACACGCATTCGATACATCGACTGCGAGAATCAAGCTTGTTGTCCAAGCACGTTAATGATGGTCTCGGACCAATATCGAGGTAACAAGATATCGATTGTCATCGACTGTTGCTATGATCAATGGCGCGAGAGGTTCATCCTTGGATATGCACCCCTTAGTGCCATTTCGCGCTTTACTTAATTAGAACTATTGCATATCGGTATATCAGCAAACGTTCGCTCAAGCTTTAACTTTATTGAATAATTTTCAGTTTATGTACTCGATGACTCGAAGCTGTGCCAAAGAATTTTTACGTTTCACAAAAGCTCGGAGTGGTCGTATTTTTGTGACATTGATGAGGTAAACAGTGTATTTTCCATTCAGCTAAAATTCGAGTGGAGAACTACAAATGACGTATGAAGTCCCAAAGCGAGCAAGCAATACGCAATACCTACATGAATAGAAAATACAAAGACTGCTAAGGTTAACCTGACAACCACATGTGACTAACAAATCAAAAATCGCTAGAATGTAATGCCTCGGGTCTTACTGCTACGTTCGATTTGAAACTACAAACGTGAACGAAAAACTATCGCTAAAAACTTGTATCGAGGTCTCTTGTAATCTCTTCCGATATCGACTACAAGAATGCGTGGATTGTCCACAGTGCAAAGTTTCCGAAGAATTTCAATTTTAATTTTTCGATTTTAATTTAACGCCAGATTACGCGTTTCTCGCGAACGATTCTTTCCATCGGGAATTAATCGTCTTCTAATCGCGAAGTATACAAGGTCGTCAGACCATGATCTTCGTGCTCATCGAAGGACACTGTGTCCCACTGAAAATTATCCCCCATTGTATTTGTTTCATCCGGAATTTTTTATCGTCTTATACCAGCATTGTCTTGCACCACGAATTCTAAAGAAGGGATTAAGAGAGACAATTTGTTAGGAGCTTCTCACCGACCACAGTTGGGTGTATAAGCCTTTTGTTTGCTTTAAAAGAGTAACTGCACTACTTTTTTTTCTTACTTATTTATTTACTTCTATCGGAGGTTTTTACTATTTCATTTTCTGTTACGTAATATATGTTTTGCTGTTTCATTTTCTCGAACTTGGATGTCGATGATGGGGGCGTGCTATTTTGTTTTTAATGGACTGTTGGTGTATTTTGAACTGCGTTTATTTAGTACGTTTTCGTGATTTTTGTGGTTCGCGGCTTTTAGGAAATTTTAATTTCCAATTTTTCAATTTTTCAATTCTTCAATTTTTGTCCACAGTGCAAAGTTTCCGAAGAATTTCAATTTTAATTTTTCGATTTTAATTTAACGCCAGATTACGCGTTTCTCGCGAACGATTCTTTCCATCGGGAATTAATCGTCTTTAATCGCGAAGTATACAAGGTCAGACCATGATCTTCGTGGTCGAAGGACACTGTCCCACTGAAAATTATCCCCCGTTGCATTTGTTTCATCCGGTATTTTTTATCGTCTTATACTTTCTGAGGAAGTAGTGATACTAATTCTGAGGAAACATTCTCTGCTATCGAAGCTAGCCACATCACGACGATACGTTCATGCAATCGTGGTGCATATCGGATTTATTCAATGGCGAAAATTCGGAAGCGTCACGTTGCCAAAACATAGTTGATTGGAAGCAAGCCGTCAGTCGTCGACGAACACCGTGTTCCACTGAAAATTATCTCCCCTTTGTTGATTTGAAACCGCAACTGTGAAAAACCATTAAGGTGTTGCTAAAAACTTGTAAGGTTTTAATATTCGTCCTAACCGTACCTTTATGTAACAATAACTGTAAGAGGTTACCATTTGGTATTTAAATTGGTTGCATTCCATCTCTTTCGAATGGTTTCTTTGTCAGAGTCTTTGACGTAACAGTAAGAAGAACTCGGCCGAACGGTAAAAGGGTCGAAAGGGGTAAGAAAAGATGTCGCGAAGGAAAAGTAGTGTTACGAGGTCGTGCAACGTGTGCTAATTCTTCGGAAGGACCCCCACCATATAAAAGGCCGAATAAATCATCTGTTAAATGAGGTTGGACCGGTTGTAATTGTTCCCACCCACTCAAACCAGCCGTGTCGGATGATGTCAGGGACAATCGCCATAGAAACCGTAGGACGATGGTCCTACATCACGTAAAACACGCGTGTGCACTGTTAGAGCCGTGATAATTCTCGTAAATATCGAACCATCGATTGTCTCCAAATTTGCTTGCACTCGCAACACAGTGTTATGGGGTGAATTCTAACGAGCTTTCGTATTAGCGATGGTTTCAGCGATTTCCAATGTTCCGTATTTATTGGCTGTGTTATGGGATATTAGAGGGTACATTATCTGACGATTATCATTGTTATTATGGAGGATATCGGTAATACTATAATGAACTGCAGAGAATTGTATTTTGGGTGAGTGGGTTGTTTTTAGGGGATTTAGGGAGTTGGAGGGTGAAAGATTTGCAAGAATTGTAAAATTGTAGACTTATTAACTTATGAAATTGTGAAATTGTAAAATTATAAAATTGTAAAATTGTAAAATTGTAAAATTGTAAAATTATGAAATTGTGCAGTTGTAAAGTTGTACAGTTGTAAAGCTGTAAGGTTGTGAAGTTGTAAAGTTGTAAAGTAGTAAGGTTGTAAAATTGTAAAAATTAAGGTTAGAATATTGTAATGAATTGTAAGGAAAGTTGTAAGTTTATAATAAATTATAGAGGTTATAATCTTATAATGGTTTAAGATAGTTTTATAGATTAGGTTGGCTTTTAATGATTTTATACTAAAATTATAAGGGAGGTTTTCATTTTATAATAAATTAGAATTATTTTATAATTTGGTTATTTTCATCAAGGTTAACATATTTTCTTCAGCTTCAAGGTTTATATATAATATTTTAAATACTGTAAGTACTATAAATTTCGTAAATACAGTATGCTTTAATACTATAAATGGAAAGTTACACGTAACTTATGAATCTAAAGTTTTCTTAGTTTCGGAGCGAAATAAATAATTCTATGATGACCATCGAAGAGAATCAGAGCACGGAAAGTAGAACAAGTTATTACAGGTAATTAAAACCTTCTGCAATTAGGAACAGAAATAATTAAATTATACCAAGAATTATCAACTGAGGATACAGTAAAATCGATACACGCCACTTACGTTTGATATATGTATAATTCTGGGGAACTTTTAATTATTTATCACGTTTGATTTATATGTATAAATATTGCATGTTTTTCAAATTCTCAAATTTTCAAGTTTTCAAATTTTAGGATGACAAATTTCCAAAATTTTAGTATATTAAATTTTCAAATTTGCAAATTCTCAAATTTCAGTAACACAATTTTCAAATTCTCAAATTTTAGTATTTGCTAATTTGCAAATTTGCAAATTTCCATATTTTCAAATTTTAGTTTCCTAAGTGTACAAATTTCCAAATTTCCAAATTCTCAAGTTTTAGTACCACAAATTTCCAAATTCCCAAATTTTCAAATTCTAGTACCCTAAGTTTCAAAATTTTCAAATCTCAATGCTCTAAATTTCCAAATTCACACGTTCCATTATGACAAATTTCCAAATCCTCAAATTCCACTACCCCAAATCTGTAAATCCCCAAATTGCCAAATTCTAAAATTCCATCACCCCAAATCCCTAAATTCCCAAATTTCCAAATTCTCAAATTCCAACACCCTAAATCCCTAAATCCCTAAATCCCCAAATTTCCAAATTCTAAAATTCCATCACCCCAAATTTCCAAATTCTGAAATTCCAACACCCTAAGTCCCTAAATCCCCAAATTCCACAACTCCAAATTTCCAAATTCTAAAATTCCATCACCCTAAATCCCTAAATTCAAAAATTTCCAATTTCTCAAATTCCAACACCCCAAATTTCTAATTCTCCAAATCCCACTATCCCAAATGACCAAATTCTAAAATTCCATCCCCCCAAATTCCTAAATTCCCAAATTTCCAAATCCTCAACCTTGAACACCCCAAATCTCTAAATCCCCAAATTCCACCACCCCAAATTACCAAATCCTAAATTTCCATCTCCCCAAATCCCTAAATCCCCAAATTCCCATTCTCAACCTTGAACCCCCAAACTCCAAAATATTTAACTCCCCAAATTCCCAATTTCCAAAACATCCTTTACACCTCCAAATTTCCTCCACCAATTCCCCAAAAAATATCCATAGACATGCACCCAACTAATCCACCTCCCAAGAAAAAAAATGTGCCATTTGACTGGTCTTGTTCCCACGATCTATCGCAGACAAATGCGTTCCCGTCGCCGGGTCGGAAATGGTTCCGTGGCGACGATTTTTCTTCGTTCCCGTCGCGAATTCATTTTCACCGATCGCGATTCTTCGAGGGAACTTGAAAACACTCTCAGATCGCTTGAATGGCATTGTGGCAAGGTCTCGGCGTATTCGGGAGGAGACCTAGAACGCGGCTCATTTGCGATAGATTCAAGGACCATCGAACGATATACCGGTGTCACTGGGACCAGGAATCTCCTCGCACGACTCATTTACCAGTAATTAAAACACCCACGCTGATTTGATCTGCGTACAGAGGGATTCTTCGGCTGCCGAACGCACTATCGGGAATTACGTTGTGCCTTCATCAAGGTCACCTTCCTCTTGCAAGGACAAGATGCATGTTCGATGGAAATTCCGGTTAGGCTATTTGTTCAAACACGATCTTCGTGAAATTGGTTTAACTATTCTGTAAATGTTACGATTTAACCCTTAAATTATTACGGATTAGGTTAGGTTAATTTTTATTGACGAATGTGTGTGGATATTTTTACTTTCATGACTTTAATTACTGGATAAATATTCTATCAATACAAAATTTTGTTATAGATATTTTTTATGAATAAATTGTTATTTTAGTTACTGTTTTATATTTTATGTATTATGTTTTTATTTTTTCATATTTGTACATATTGTTTTACATATACATTACACTTTTGTCATTTTATGTGTTGTATATTATAGTTTTATCATTTTCTATGTGTTATATATTACATTTTTATTATTTCATATATATTATATGTATTTAAATTTTTTTTTCATTTATTAAATACTAAATTTTCATCATTTTATATGTTTTTATTGTAGCATTATTATACTGTATTTTTGTATTTTCTTCATATGTGCTGCTTCATATTTGTTGTCCTCTCTTAAGAACATTATAAATATATGTTATAATATATTCTTTATTTGCATAAAAATATTTTATATACAATTGTTGTATTCAATTGTTATATTCAATTGTTATATTCAATTGTCATATTCAATTGTTATATTCAATCGTTGTATTCAATTGTTATATTCAATTACTGTATTCAATTATTATATTCAATTGTTGTATTCAATTGTTATATTCAATTGCTGTATTTAATTGTTAAATTCAATTGCTGTATTCAATTGTTATATTCAATTGTTGTATTCGATTGTTATATTCAATTGCTATATTCAATTGTTGTATTCAATCGTTGTATTCAATTATTATTTTCAATTGTTGTATTCAATTGTTATATTCAATTGTTGTATTCAATTGTTATATTCAATTGTTGTATTCAATTGTTATATTCAATCGTTGTATTCAATTGTTATATTCAATTACTGTATTCAATTATTATATTCAATTGTTGTATTCAATTGTTATATTCAATTATTGGATTCAATTGTTGTATTCAATTCTTATATTCAATTATTATATTCAATTGTTGTATTCAATTGTTACATTCAGTTATTATATTCAATTGTTATATTTAATTGTTATATTCAATTATTAAAAATGTTCAAATGTTATATTCAATTATGAGAAAAAGTAAAGACATGTACATAGTTCATGTATAACCTATAAAAATGTTGCACCTTCAACTCAAGAAAAAGACCCATAATAAAATAACAATAAAAGAAACTAGTTGCGTCCTACATACTTAACTAAGGAAATCGAAGGACTAACAGCAAATAAGAAGTTTTAATTTTCCGAGTCCCTGAACGGGCGCATCATCGAAGCATACACAGATTGCGTTGTATTCAAACGGAAGTCAGATAGGAAGCCGGAAAGGAGAAACTAAGTTACTTCGATCCAGTGCCAATGAAGTCGTTGATTGTGAAAAAAAAGTCCGTTTCCTTACTCGCGAATTGACTATCGATTTCCAACGAAGTCCAACATCGAGAAGAGCGTAATTTACCCTGGAAATTGTGCAAACTGGGTGAAGTTTGAATGGAAACGTAGTTCGACTTCAATAACTTACGTTAATTAGCTTTATTAACGATTCATAACACAGTTATTTGCGGACGGACGGCACCGTCGCTATAAATTATACATCGTTACATACATATGTTACATTTTCTTACAGCGCATTTCTTTTTTTAAATTATGAGTTAGAATTCGAGTATTCACAAGGCACCTACAAACAAGGAATCTTTTCGCTTGTTTGGTAACGTTGAACGTGGAATATTAAATATTGATAGTTCCAAAATTTAAGAAATAATATGTTAATAATTAATAAACGTAACATCTTCTGTTTTCTTATATTTAATTTGTGTATTTTGAAAGATTTCTGTGAGCGTCGACGCTCTGCCATGTTGCGACGTCACGGAGCCGCCATGATGCTACGTCACGGAGCCGCCATGTTGCTACGTCACGGAGCAGCCATGTTGCTATGTCACGAAGCCATTTCGTCTCGCGTTCGAAGCCGCCATCTTGTTTTCGCGTTCTTTGAATTTAAAACTAGTCAAGCAAGGTTTTGTTAATATTTTTAATACAAATTATTAGTCAAACACTTTGCATTATAATTGTAATTCCTGCTAATTACATTAAGATGTCTTTTCAAGGTATTATAATAAAGATTTTTATTTCAAGACACGAAATTAATCTTTAACTTAGTTAACTTATTGAATTTTCTTTACATTTAGTACTCGATATGGCTAGTTTTATTGTGTCTCTAAATATATTGCACACCTAATTATTCCAGTACAATCAATGATAAAATTATTCTTAAAAATTGTTAATTATGACACAAGATTAAAAGTATTGTTTCAACTAGAATTTTTCAAGATAAAAATTGTTGAAATTGTGCAAAATAATATTAGAACTTATCAAGATAAAAATATCCACGTTCGACGTTGTATAAAAAGAAAAATTACAAAAGTGTAACAATACTTGATGAACGCAAAGTGTATTGCACTGTACACGCAACATTTACATGTTATATTACTACACGATAAATAGTGGTGAGGATCACGTAAAAAAAATAAGTGGCTATAAAGGAGAGTAGAGTAACAGTGGTTCGCAAAGTACCGACATAGATTTTCGTATATTTACATGAACGAGTGACTTTCGAATTAATGACGAGTACTTTGGCAACGAGATGACACATATCGCGTATAACGCACCTTTTAAATACAAACAACTCGAGCGAGTTGTTTCGTTTCCCTTTCAAGACTCAACTGGTAACTTCTAATAAATACAAACCTTATCAGTCGCAAGCCTTCTCGTGTGCAGCACGGTATAAATTATGCAGAAAAGCAGATCGAAACAAAATAAAAGTTTTTTAAACAAAACTAAAGTTGTTTGTAAAAAATTAAAAAAATTATGTAAATAAATTAAGAAGCAAATGAGACCTTGAAGCATTAATTTTTTATTTTTTTACGACTGCATTTGATCTCATCCAAGGTTAAGTCTTAGGCTCGAACGGGTTAAAACAATCGATTCGTGTTACAAAGAACGATAAGAATAATAAATAGCAGCGCTGTAAATGTATCGATCTGCTTTCCAGCTATCGCTTTACATGCATAAAAAGGAACAGTATCAACAATGGAAGGCTACGACCTGGTACTGCAACACGAACGATCAAAGGGAATTAATCTCATCCTTCGTTGCACCGGAAACATCGTGCAGGACGCTTTACTTTTTTTTAGAGAGCTTCAGCTTGTATCAAGAATGCTATAGACAAGAAGAAAAAATCTCATGGCCAGAAGGACTGTCTTCTTGCTTCTTCAAAGAAGTCCTTCATTAACGTCTCAACGTCTCGGGCTTAATAGAGCATATGGCTGGATCGGATACCTGTAAATTAAAAATGCCACGAATCAGCGTTAGTACTAGTAAAGACTCGCAATATTCTGTTATATTGCCATATGTTATGTAGATATGCGTTTTACAGCTATACGCGTTATATGGCCACGCGTTATATAGCCGTGTAATAATAGTCATTTCATTATTGGAGTCGTGGCAGATCGTAAAGTGTGATGCAACCACGCGTTGTATAAGCACGCGTTATATAGCCACGTGTTACATAGCCACGTGTTATATAGCCGTGTAATAATAGTTATTTCATTATAGGAGTCGTGGCAGATTGTAAAGTGTGATGCAACCACGCGTTGTACAAGCACGCATTATATAGCGTCGCGTTATATAGCCACATGTTATATAGCCACGCATTATATAGCCGCGCGTTATATAGCCACGTGTTATATAGCCTTGCAATAATACTTATTTAATTATAAGAGTCCTGACAGATCATAAAGAATCATACAACCGCGCGTTACATAAACACGCACTATATAGCCTCGCGTTATATAGCCACACGTTACATCACCCGTGGAAATAAACACTTGTCTCAATACCAATTTACAAAATTATTGTGACTCCCCATAAATACAAGATGTAATAGCCAAGTGCCACATTTTTAACGCGATATATAGCCACGCATTACATTGCCATATACGTTCTTCAAAAGAGATTACCGTGAAGGCTCGAGGTATTTTGCAAGGAACTCGACAACGGAACCTCGCTGCCAGGATGCTCGTGTATCACCGTCTCGGTAATGTTGTTTTCCGCTTCGGAATGCGCGCGACGATGCTCGCGCGTCATCCCCTCGTTTTTCCGCCTTTTCTCGGTGCCGACACAACAACGTTGCTCACGTTGCAACGTCATCTCCTGGGAGTAAACGGATTCCCCGTTCGAGAACGAGTTAAAGCGTTGCCGCCTTCTCGCGGTTGCTTGGTTCGCCCGCCGGCCGACCACGCTTGAAATCTCGTGGCTTCCGCGAGACATCTCGTTCGCTCTTTCACGACGCTGCAGGGACTTCAAAGAGTCCTCGTAGCCACTGCGAAAAATAAACACAAAATAATAATAATAATAAACAATAAGAAACAATATTCATCACGGAGAGTAAATATTATTAGTATACACATCATGGTTAATTTTAATAGAAAGATAGATGTACTCGTATGAAGAGGTTATAATGATAAGATTAAGAGCAGAATAAGGTACATCGTGAGTCTGTTTAAAATGGCGGACATAAGATGTATAACAAAATGGCGGACGTCAAATGTATAACAAAATGGTGGACGTCAAATGTATAAAAAAATGGTGGACGTTAAATGTACAAGAAAATAGCGGGTGTCAAATGTAGAATGAGTTGATGGACGTTAAATGTATAACAAAATGACGGACATATCTTGGGAAACAAAATGGCGGACGTCAAAGGTACAACAAAATGGTGGACGTCAAATGTATAAGAAAATGGTGGACGTTAAATGTACAAGAAAATAGCGGGTGTCAAATGTAGAATGAGTTGATGAACGTTTAATGTATAACAAAATGACGGACATATCTTGGAAAACAAAATGGCGGACGTAGAATGTGCAACAAAATGGCGGACGTCAAATATATAAGAAAATAGCGGGTGTTAAATGTACAATGAGTTGATGGACGTTTAATGTATAACAAAATGGCGGACATATCTTTGAAAACAAAATGGCAGACGTCAAAGGCACAACAAAATGGCGTAGTATAGTGAACGATTAAAACCTGAAGGCGGACCAGAAGCATATTACCAATATATGAAATAAAAGAAACAAATTATACTATCTAAAATGCCGTCCATAAAATGCGCAACAAAATGGCGGACGTCAAGTATACATCAAAATGGCGTAACATAGCAAAAGATTGAAGCTTGAAGAGGAACCATAAGCAACTAACATAGTAAGTGAAAAAAGCGGGTCAAGCATTAGCGTATGCATGATGCTGAAAGCGTTGAAGCTGATTCGACGGCAGCAAGAATGATTCGATTGATTTGGCCGAACTCTGCTTTCAATTTAGATAGCAGGAATAGCTCGGTAAGTAATTCGACTTACTTGCTGCTCTCGCCACTGGAGGGGCTCGACGAGTGACTGCAGTGGCAGGAGGCGCGCGCCACGATCCCAGAATCCTGACCGCTGGAATGCAAGGACGTCGCGGATGCCTCGAGGCCTTTCGGGGTCCCTGTCGTCCTCCCGGCGTGCTTACTACAACCGCCCAT
>NW_003797192.1:203323-235635 GCF_000220905.1 Megachile rotundata
CAACCCCCCCCGCCGTCTCTAGCATCGACATCGCGAAAGATATGGGAATTCCCTGATACAGTATTTGGTATATTGCCGGACGACCTTGCCGCCCGAGGAATGCCTTCATAATAAATGCATTCCTTCCTTGTCGCGGTTTTTATTTCATTCCACGACTACCACGGACATCTCCGACCAGTTGTTTGCGTTTGCTCGGAGGATTATCGTGGGAAATGGCCAATTTCGCAATTTGGTGAGGGATTTGTTCGAAGTGAGGGTTTATTAAGTGGAGATGATTAGGATGTTGCGATTTGCAAGTATGTGGGAATTTGGGGGATTTGGGGGAGGGGAGATCTGGGGAAAATTGAGGTATTTTTTAGTTTAGAAATTTGAATATTTGGGAATGAGGAAATTTGGAAATTTAGAAATTTGGGAATTTGGGTATTTAAGGATTTAGGGATTTGGGGATTTGGGGATTTGGGGATTTGGGGATTTGGGGATTTGGGGATTCAGGGAATTGGGGATTTGGGGACTTGTGAGTTGGGAATTTGGGGATTTGGGAATTGGAGAATTTGGGAATTGGAGAATTTGGGAATTTCGAAATTTCGAAATTTGGAAATTTGGGGACTTTGGGAATTTGGAAACTTGAGAATTCAGGAATTTAGGAATTTAGAAATTTGGGAATTTGGGAAATTGGAAAATTGGAAAATTGGAAAATTGGAAAATTGGAAAATTGGAAAATTGGAAAATAGGGAAGTTGGAAAATTAGAAAAATGGACAATTGGAAAATTGGAAATTGTAAAATTGAAAAATTGAAAAATTGAAAAATTGAAAAATTGAAAAATTGAAAAACTGAAAAATTGAAAAATTGAAAAACTGAAAAACTGAAAAATTGAAAAATTGAATAATTGAAAAATTGAAAAATTGGGAAACAGAAAATTCTTAAATTTGCAACATAAACGTTTCTTTTCATTCACTCCCAAAATTGACCATTTCCTACAATCATCCTTTTTTTTCTCCCAATACAACCCACACGATATTTTTCATAAATTTTGAAATATCTCTACCATTGTGTCACCAGCTTTAAAAAATTGAAAATCTGTGAAAATTTTTGCGACTAATTCGGGAAACAGTAAACGAACGATCGTTCCCGTATGCGAATATAGAGGAGTGAAAATTGTGGACGCAATTCTATAAACATCGGACTGGCCAGCAATCTCGCCTGACTACAAACGAGTTATACTACTTGCAGCTGCTTTTACTACTGCTGCGATCAATATCGCAACTGCTATTCCAAAGCAATTTGTTTTACCGTTAATACGTATGTTCCCACTTCTAATTAAAACTTTTTTCATTTCAATCAGCTCGCAATTGTCATTTTCAATTATTAAAGCTGTTGAAACGTTCAAAATATTGTTAATTACTTCGCTTAGATCGCGATCGATGTGCACGGAGTTTTTTAAAGTAACTTTTCTATTGATTTGTGGATGGAAGATCAACTTCAAGATGCGATGAATGATTTTTGTTTATTTGGATGATTTATTCTTGACATAATTGATTGTCAAATTTTTTTTGGATAATAAGATGAATTTAGTGAATAAATTCAGTTCAATCAATATTTGTTAATAATGTATCAATTAATTAAGTAATTATCTAAATAAAAATTAATAGATATGATCACTTTGACAAAATGTTAAAAAAAATGAACAATAAAATTCATTTCCCAAATTCAATAACTGAATGTTTAGAAAAAAGGAAATTTTAAAGTTGAAACAGAAGGTGACTTTTCACATCTGATGTACCTCACACCTGTCCCATTTACACTGGCGCCGTTTTTAGACTCAAAGAAGCATCAGCATAAATTCGAAATTAAAATCGAACCATGCGAAACGTACACCTATACGTGTAACCACTGACGTACTCTTAAAGGGAGCTACGGGGCCCCACAAAAAAGAGCAGAAGAAAATTTTCTAAAATTAATTAGGAAGTCTTCTATTTCTTACTATCAACGAAGTTAATATTTTTTAAATATTTATTAAATTTAACAATTATTAAATATAAACTGTTGGTGAAATAATAGCAGGTCGTTTATGAATTTATTATTGCACACTAACTATAATTTAAAAGAATATTATATCTGTCCTTATGTTACCAATCAATCAATCGATAAACTCAATTAGTATAAATTAATCACTAAAAAAATATCACATCTCCCATATCAGTATACAGGGTGTCTCACAATCAGTGTAGGTCCCTGAAATGGGGGGTAGCTGACGTGATTCTGAATAAAATTTCCCTTTGCAAAAATGGGGTTTGAAGATTCGTTTTTGAATTATTAAGGAAAAACACATTTCAAACCCCATTTTTGCAAAGAGAAATCTTATTTAGAATCACGTCAGCTATCCCCGATTTTAGGGACCTCACTGACTAGTGAATTACTATGGGTGGAATTACCACGCGCTGAGACTACCACGCATCGAATTACCAAGCGTTGATACTCATGCGTCGAATTACCACGCGTCGAATTACTATGGATCGAATTACCACGCGCTGAGACTACCACGCATCGAATTACCACGCGCCGAAATACTGTGGATCGAATTACCATGCGTTGAGACTACCACGCATCGAATTACCACGCGCCGAAATACTGTGGATCGAATTACCATGCGTTGAGACTACCACGCATCGAATTACCACGCATCGAATTACTATGGATCGAATAACCACGCGTCGAATTACTATGGATCGAATTACCACGCGCTGAGACTACCATGCATCGAATTACCATGCGCCGAAATACTATGGATCGAATTACCATGCGTTGAGACTACCACGCATCGAATTACCACGCGCCGAAATACTATGGATCGAATTACCACGCGCTGTGACTACCACGCATCGAATTACCACGCGTCGAATTACCATGCGCTGAGACTACCACACATCGAATTACCACGCGCCGAATTACCATGCGCTGAGACTACCACGCATCGAATTACCACGCGCCGAAATACTGTGGATCGAATTACCATGCGTTGAGACTACCACGCATCGAATTACCACGCCGTCGAATTACCACGCGTCGAATTCCTACGCGTCGAATTACCATGCATCGAATTACCACACATCGAAATACTACGCGTCGAATTACCACGCGTCGAATTGCCACGCGTCGAATTACCATGCGCTAAGACTACCACGCATCGAATTACCATGCGCTAAGACTACCACGCATCGAATTACCACGCGCCGAATTACTATGAATCGAATTCCCACGCGTCGAATTACTATGGATCGAATTACCATGCACTGAGACTCCCACGCATCGAATTACTATGAATCGAATTACCATGCGCTGAGACTACCACGCATCGAATATCTGTAGATCAAATTAGCATGCGCTGAGACCACCACGCATCGTATTACCACGAATTATCACTCACTAATTATAAGATACCCTGTATATCCGAATCTATTAAGGAACTAACTGCTTATAAAAATAAACCTAAACTTATGAACACATACGAAGAAAGTCTTATTTCGTTAAATCGTGTAATCACCAAACGTGTGTCTCCGATTCATAGAAAATTGTTGTTCGTTCAAGTGGGCTACCTTGAAGATCTGAGACCGGCGTTCTAAGGTGTAGACAGGCCATCCATAGACGCGATTCTGCCTCCTATCTCGAATTGTTAATACGTATGACAATGAAGCATCGCGGTGAGACCCTAACAAAACAGCTGCACATCAATTAACGGACTTACGCGTGGAAGCGAGCACAGTTGGCTCCGTGCTCGCAGATGCTCTGTCGCCTCGGCATGTCGGTGCAGAATGGTTCAGGGTCGTAATGAAGGCCGTCCACGAAGGTCGGGAACAGAGGCGGCTTCTGCAACGTTGCGGCCGGATCTGCCAAAGCGAATCCAATCGGGCTGGTGGTCGAGAACATTGCTTTCTCCCGACGTCTGCGACTAACGGGTGAAATTCGTTCGTTCGGGTTACAATCGATCGTTTGTATCGGAAAATGCTACTCGAAAAACAGGCTAACTTCTTTCTGGGAGACTTTATCGGGTCTAGACTCTTATATTGCTACGTGGTTTCTATAATATACGGGATTTTACCAAGCGTGAGGTTCTATAGGAATACTTTTTTTGGGGTGAAATAAGTGATGGAGTCAAGGTTACACGACTTGGTAAGTTATTGACATTTAAATATGGGGTTTGGGTATAAATTTAAAGATACAATGATGTGGGCAGGGTGAAACGATAAGTCTTTCTGATTCTGAAGATATGGGATTTTATTTGGGTACAGTTTCTTGGAAATGTGGTGAGGTGTGTTATG
The DNA here is from genome assembly GCF_000220905.1 of Megachile rotundata. Lineage (NCBI taxonomy): Eukaryota > Metazoa > Arthropoda > Insecta > Hymenoptera > Megachilidae > Megachile > Megachile rotundata. Next base: position 207,641 of record NW_003797192.1, read on the forward strand.
TACAGAGTGATACACAATAGGTGTTACACGGTAAGTATCACTGTTTCATATGACGTGGAATTTTATTAAGAAATAGTTGTTTGAAGATGTAATGTTGAGGTGTTTTATGTACAGGGTGTTACACAATAGGTGTTACACGATGTCACTGTTTCATATGGCATGGAATTTTATTAGGATATAGTCTTTCGGAGATGTAATGATGAAGTGTGTTATGTATAAGGTGCTACGCAATAAGTGTTGTGTGGTAAGTGTCACTGCTTCATATGACATGGGTTTTTATCAGGAAACAGTTTTGTAGAGATGCAATGATGAAGTAATATGTATAGGCTGTTACAAAATGTATGTTCATATTGGTCCATAAGACATAATTATATAACAAAATATTTTTCCAGAAATGCAGTGATGAAGTCTGATATGTACAGAACATTTCATGATGAATGTTGACAATGGTTCATCAGATTTTATAACAAAATACTTTTTTAAACATTCAATCATGAAGTCTGATATGTACAGGATGTTACAAAATGTATGTTCATACTGGTCCATAAGACATAATTATATAACAAAATTTTTTTTTTAAGATTCAATGATGAAGTGTGATATGTACAGGATGTTACAAAATATGTGTTGACATTGGTCCACAAAATTTGAAATTTCATATTTTTTTTTAATATAATGATAAAATCTGATATGTACAGGATGATTCATGAAGAATATTACACTCATATGAAGGTTTGAAATGAACTTTTTTAAAAATGTGATGATGACACCCTTAAGGAATTTAGGAATTTGAAAATATGGAAAAGGTAAATTGTGTATAATATTAGATGTCGTGAGATTTGAATAGTATTACAGAGAGAGTGTATGATCCATACCGTTTATTTCGACGAACACACGTGACACAGAGAGCAGTGACAAGAGCACCCACAAAGACGACACATCCGAGTACCACCACACCCACTTCGAGGGTTGACAACAGGTATCGTTGGCTACCCCGACGTGGAGAACTTCCGGCGATGTCCAGAACATCGTACTCGTCCAACTCGCGTTTGATGTCCATTTTCTTTGTGTTGAACACGCTGCAAAAATTAAATATAATCAGTATCCAATACAGTAGCTCCTTGCTATTTTTTTATTCACTCATTTTTATTAATATTTATACATAAAAATTGTTAATTATAAGCAACATTTGTGACAATTTTAACATTAATTTATAGCAATCAGCAATGTAATTTAAATTGAAAATAATTCAACAAAGAAATTCAATATTTTATGTTAGAAGAAATTTTCATCTACTACTTCAAATTTTCATTATATGTTTGATTTTATTGATTAATTGTTAATGACTTACTTGTGCAGGGTATCCATATCTATCATCACATTTAAGTGAGGATCAATGGCATACAAATAAACATCGGTACTGGAAATATAAAATACTTATTTCACATAATTAATTCTTCTAATAAGTTTATAAAGATGAGTTACATTACTCACGATGTGGTATCAATCAGATTCTTTTCAATGTGTGGTTCCAGTTTCCTCACTCGAACATCCAAACCGGTCACATTTTGCAACACCCTTCGCAACAAAATTATGAAGTTCTTAATTTAAATAAAATATTGCTTTAAATAATTAAAGCTGTTAAATACGTTTAGATGAATTCACATAAAATTAAAAATGTCTAAAATTTGAATCCAAGCCTTCTCATTTTAAGTACCACACGTTTTAACAATCTTTCCTCCAAAAGTGAAATAAATCGAAATGATTCTACACGCTTGACCTACTTCACCGATCACAATCAAACATACCACCCGCTCCGTACAACGAGCCTTTCACCCCATTAATTAAACCTTAACAAGCAGAACACGCTCTTCCTAAAACACCCTTCTATCAGAAACACAAATATCACGGTGAAACTAGCAGGTAGGTAAAGCTGTCAGCTTTCGGATAGAAGCTATTCAACAAGCTCCGTTATACTTACGCAGTGATGTTCTCCAGTTGGGGCTCTATGTCCATGGGTCTTCGACCAACTACCATCACGACCTGCTTTTGATCATCCAACACGTACACCTTTAAACAAACACGATAAGAAAAAAACTATATAAATGTGAAAAAATTCACATTTATGTGGATGTTGTTGAAAGATCCATGAAAGAAAATACTTTTCTGCAAATAACTCGTTATTTATCAGTTGTACGACAAAAATAGTTATTACCAAATTTGTAGTCTATGAAGTTCTCTATAAAAAAGGTTCTATACATTTTCTCCGTAGGAGTAACCTTTTCCGAGATAATATGTTATGTACACACAAGTGCACGTTTTAGATCTGAGAGTTGAAACAAATTAAGTTATCATACACGAAAATGGTCAGCTCCATGAAAAAAGTCTATAGAACCTTTTTTGTAGAGAATTGCTCAAACTACAAATTAGATAATAACCATTTTGTTCGTAGATCTAATATATACCGAGATATTCCTGAAAAACTATTCTTTTTTAGCCCAGATTGAAGACTTCTGAGACGATTCAAGAATCCTGTATTCTGCTGGAAAAATTTGGGTTTCCCTGGACTAGAGTTTTTCAGTTTGTCATATCCAGATGAAAGTTAAATCATGTGAGAGTAGTATTTCGGAGACCAAGATGTTTTATGTGAGCCATAACGGATGACACATGTTCAATCCGTCGCAGGACAACATCTTTCGTCGATAAAGTGTTAAGAACGCCAGGAAAGAATACTGTGCAAAAGTTTTCGAAGACTTACGAAGACATTGGCGATGCTGCTGCGGCCATTCTCGGCGCCCCGTCTGTCGGTGGCCTTCACGTCGAAGCCGAAAACTCGTCCAGCATCGCGGCCAAAACTCGCCACCGATCGTACTTGACCGCTCAGTGGGTCAATGGCGAATCGCGGCGCGTCTTCCCGGCCAAGAATTTGGTAACGAATCTCGGCGTTTGCTCCCTCGTCTGGATCTTCCGCCTGTCGAGTGATTAATTGCGTTACTTCTCGCCTTTTGAATGGAATTCAAAATCGTTATAGCGCGTGAAATAGACTATTAAGCAAATGACGTCTCAAAATTAATTGCTCTTTCCCTTTCAGCAAATTTTTAATTACTTTGGCAAGCTGTGAATGTCTAGGAATAATCAGATGATATCTGAACATGGCCGAAGCTTCTAGGTATTTATGTTCAGAGATGTGACTTGTAAGAATGATGACTTTGAGAGCCAGAGATGTTTGGAGGATTTCAAAGAGTCATCCTGAAGTACTAAGACTTATGATCCGATAGTTCTTAGCTAACAATAAGTCCATAAATCATGAGGTCCAAAAGTTCTAAACTAACAATAAGTCCACAAATCCTAAAGTCCTAAGCTAAGTCCAAAAGTCCTAAAGTCCTAAGGACCTAAAACCCAGAAGTCCTAAACTAAATCATTAAGTCTAAAGATCCAGAAGTCCTAAACATCTAAAGTCCAAAAGTCCTAAAATCCTAAAGACCTAACATCCAAAAGTCCTAAGCTAAATCCCAATATCCCAAGACCCAAAAGTCCAAAATCCCAAAACGAACTAAGTACAAAAGACCAAATAAACAAAGTTATTGCGACAGAATTGCCATCTCCGTACCTCCACTTTGACGACCTCATATCCATAATGTGCAGTAGTGGGTACCGCAGCTAAGATGGGTCTGCCCTTTGACTTGAATCTGGGCGCATTGTCGTTCACATCCTTCACCCTGACAACGACCCTGGCCTCGTTAGGTGCTAGGCCATTCAGCCTTTCACCGACAACCGGGTAGATCATCACAGGCATCCCGCGACCAATCTTCACCCTGTCAACTCTGACCTTGGCCTCGTATCGATCGTTCACCTCTCTGTCCACGTCCGTCATCAAATACAGCGAGCCGTTCTTCGGGTCGATCGAGAAGTGCTGTCTAGCTTCCGTATCGTCGGCGACGATGCTGTACCTGATGTGCTCCCCTTGTTGTCCATCGGCCACATCCAACTGAGCAACCATAACGGGCACAGGGACGTTCTCTTCGATTTCCACTTCGTAATACCGATGTCTGAAGGAGGGGCTCTTGTGTACCTCGTTCTCGGCGTCCTCTTCGTCATCGTCGACGTTGAGTACCGTGACGATGACCACAGCCGTGGACGTCAGACTGAGAGGAGTACCCAGATCGCTGGCGGTGACAGTCAACCGATGAGTCTTCTGGACTTCGTAGTCCAAGGTGCCGATGGTCGTGATGGTGCCTTCCTTGCTATCGATAGCGAAGTACTGCTTCTCAGGATGGCCTTGGTGACTCAGATCAAACAGGATCAGACCATTGCCATTTCCTGCGAAGTCCGTGTCGTTAGCGTGCACCTTGATCACCTGACTACCTATGGGACTATTCTCGAAGACCGAGGCGAGGTAAACTGGCAGCTGGTCACCATTTTCGTCCTTCTCGACCTCCTCGTACCCGAAGAACATAGGTGCATTGTCGTTCACATCCAGAACGTTCACTTCGACCTCCACGGTGGAGGTCAGCTGCGGCATGCCGCTGTCTCGAGCCATCACCAGCAGCCGGTGGGTTGGTGCTGTCTCCCTGTCGAGGACGCCGCTGACTCTGATGGTCCCTTGATAGGGAGCAATCTCAAAGGATCGGCCGTCCTCCAAATCCTCGTTGCCTGGTATCAACTCATAGCTGACGTTTGCGTTAGCTCCGAAGTCAGAATCAACAGCCTGCACGGTACCCAGGGTATAGCCTGCATAGGTGCCTTCAGGCACGTCGAACGTGTACCAGGACTTGTCGAAGATAGGCGGGTGGTCGTTCACGTCCTCCACATGGATTCTAATAGTGATATTATCCGCGAGTCCACCCGGGTCCTTAGCCATCACCAGTAAACGAATATTGCTCTCAGCTGGGAGACCTCTGGCCACCGATATCTCCGCCGACCTCGGATCCAGATGGAAGTATCGACGGTTGGTCTTGTCGAATCTTCGCCTAACGTCCTCACCGGAAGTCGTCTCGTTCCCCAAACTGTACGTTATCGCGGCGTTCCCGCCCTCGTCCTTGTCCTCCGCTAGCAGTCGTATTATCGGCGCACCGATCGTCGCGTTCTCCGGGACGAGAAGAAGAGGAGAACGACGACTGCTTGGAAGGCCACTTCCGGTGGCTGGCTCGATCATGTCGAGCACGTCGTTCCCTTCGAACTGTGGCGACTCGATATCTGGCTCGTTTGAGACGCGAACACCCTGGTCCGGTAGCACGATCATTCGTATGAAGCTGGGAGGATTGTCGTTCACGTCGGTTACTGTTATCGTTAACCTTGATTCTGAGGAGAGACCTCCTGAAACATTGCGTATGTGAAGATTATGTGGTCTGGAAAAAACATGGGCTCTCTGTTGTTAGTCAACTATCGTTTACTTTCTAGTTGAACAATTTGAAATTTTTACTGTATGCAAGTTGTCGAAAGAGGAGTATCATATAGGCACCACATGCATAACATGTGGGAACATATATGCATAGGTACATATGTAGGAACGTACATATAGATAGGTATATGGGAACATACATACATAGGTACATATGTAGATACATATATAGGAACATACATACATAGGTACATATGTAGGCACATATGTAGAAACGTACATATACAGAGATGCAGAGGAACACACATACATAGGTACATGTGTAGGAGCATACATATATAGGCAAATATGTAGGTGCATATATAGGAACATACATACATAGGTACATATGTAGGCACATATGTAGAAACGTACATATACAGAGATGCAGAGGAACACACATACATAGGTGCATGTGTAGGAGCATACATATATAGGTAAATATGTAGATGCATATATAGGAACATACATACATAGGTACATATGTAGGCACATATGTAGAAACGTACATATACAGAGATGCAGAGGAACACACATACATAGGTGCATGTGTAGGAACATACTTACATAAGTACATATGTAGGAGCATACACACATAAGTACATATGTAGGAGCACACATACATAAGTACATATGTAGAAACATACATGCATAGCTACATATGTGTAACATACATATAAAGAGGTGCAGAGGAACACACATATATACGTACTTATGTGGAAACGTACATGCATAGGTACATATGTAGTAACATACATATAGAGAGGTGCAGAGGAACATATATACATAAGTACATATGTGAAAACGTACATGCATAGGTACATATGTAGTAACATACATATAGAAAGGTGCAGAGAAACACACATATATACGTACATATGTGGAAACGTACATAATAGACAGATGCCTGAAACATACATACATTCTTTTCATACATACACAAGGTGCTATCCCCAGTTAAACCGTATCGAATCGCACGAAATTGAAGCAGCTACCCTACATAAACTTCGAAAAGAAGGAAAAGTAAAATGAAGTCACATTCGCTCATAAAAGTTTGCTACCGTATTACGTTCGGCGAGCATTGAAACTTTACGATTGCATTCCTCCACGCATAATAGAACGTTAAACACGCTTGAAACTTCTGTTTGCTACTTTCCGAACTAATTTCAGTTCCCGTAGTTGCTAAGAAGTAGAAAACTCACCATTATCTTTAGCGACGATCGTGAAGTTGTAGCTTGATCTCGCCTCTCTGTCCAGTGTACGATCATCGATTCCCTCGAAGTATACCAAACCGGTCGTCGGATGAATTCTGAAAAGCTCGCTACCCTCGCCGTACAAACTGAACACGAAGTTCTGATTCACACCCTCGTCTTTGTCGGTAGCCGCGATGGGATTCGACAGGTTCACTTTTGTGCCTGCTGGACTGTTCTCCAGGATTGTGCCTTCGTATAAAGGCATTGTGAACTCTGGTGGATGATCATTTTCGTCTAGGACGATCACTGTCACCTGAAATTTGTAGATTATGTGGACAATTTTTAGTTAGTTAGCTAGTCTAGTAAATCTCTGTGCTGGACAACCATTTGTCGACCATTTTGATGATATCAGTGATGTGTGAAAACTACACTGCTTCATATTATTTTATTTTACTCATTTAATTTAATGTCCTCATGCAAGTGAATGAACATGAGAAATGTTATAAATGTAGTATGAATAATGCATAGAAATGTGATGCATCTGTAACATTGAATGTTTCAAAGGCTCTAAACGACGGGACGCCGAAAGTTGAAATTTGCTTCGACAACAATGGGTCCTTGAACGAAGTACAGAAGCACGGCCTTCGTTCGAATTTTTTAAATTAAAAATTTCGCGCGTCATCCCTTGGTCCTTGGAACTTCTATTAGCTCCAATGGCCGAATATCCCGAAACTTGTATCTGCAAACATAGTGCGACGCAAGGACGATATTTTCAACACCTGCTGTCAAACGGATCGGTGTATCAGTTGTGAGGATGACACAGAAAGGGAGGATTCTTTAAGAATCTTGAAGTTTATGACGCTTGTAAAAATTAGGTCAAGATCTCAATTTAGTAAGCACTTTACTTTGTAGAGAAAATTTTGTTTAGGGTTGAAGAATGGATATCAGAAAGTTATGGTCTATTTTATTTGTATGTTTGATAAAGTATGATATAAATTATGAGAACTCAAGAAATTATTTTTTAAATTAAAAGAACAGAGAGTTAAGTTTTTTTGTTTTCAGGGATCTACACTTATTAGTGAATTACTATGGGTGGAATTACAACGCGCTGAGACTACCACGCATCGAATTACCACGCGTCAAATTGCTATGGATCGAATTACCACGCATCGAATTACTATGGATCGAATTACCACGCGCTGAGACTACCACGCATCGAATTACCATGCGTCGAATTACTATGGATTGAATTACCACGCGCTGAAACTATCAGGCATCGAATTACCACGCGCTGAGACTATCACGCATCGAATTACCACGCGTCGAATTACTATGGATCGAATTACCACGCGCTGAGACTACCACGCATCGAATTACTATGAATCGAATTACCATGCGCTGAAACTACCACGCATCGAAATACTATAGATCAAATTACCATGCGCTGAGTCCACCACGCATCGAATTACCAGGAAGTATCACTCACTAATTGTGAGACACCCTGTATATCAGAATCTATTGAGGAACAAACTGCTTATAAAAATAATCCTAAACTTATGAACACATATAAAGAAAGTCTTATTTCGTTAAATCGTGTAATCCCCAAACGAATGTTGCCGATTCATAGAGAGAGTTAATTATTTCTGTCTAATGATTGTAAATAAAGTTTCAGTTTCACAATAATTTATCTTTTTGGTAGTTTTTGCGAGAGTATATTTACAGTTTCAGCGAGATCCTTAGGTGAAAGAGTTTCTTGTCCCTACTCGATCCTTTGCCCGGAAAACGAACGACCGCTATCAATTTCACGTTACTTTCAGTCCGAAAGAAAATCTCCTTAAGTGCTGTTTAACGAGATCCACGAACCCCATCGCACGATCGCACCCCCTTCAAACTGATAGCTGAGACTTACTTAGCAGATATCTCATTTGGTAACAGTATACGGTTCACGTCGGAAATAAATAAACGGGAAGAAAGAGGAAATAAATCTAGCTGAAAGAACGGAATTTATTTCTCTCGATAGAATGATCAAATTATTTGGTGTATCAATCCTTATAAAATTCAATTTTCAAACATTTTGTTATTGTCATTTGACAAATTTCTGATTTGCTATTTTTATTTTGTGTTGAATTGTTGTTTAACAAATTTGCTCTTTTTATAATTTGATAAATCATCCTTATAATGCGTTGTAAGTTCGATAATTCCCCGTTATAATGCTTTGTAATTTTGACAAACAATTTCAACGCATTCAAATTTTCACGTGCGGCCATATAACGAAATCACGACCAACACCACCAACACGACCTTGTCTTAGTTTTTTACCTCACCCTTGGCCATATAACGAAACTCTGCTCATCGCAAACCCAACCTTACCTCAGTAGTCCAATCCTAACCGCGGCCATATAACGAAACTATACTCGCAAACACGATTTTGTCTCATTCCTCCACCCGAACTGTGACCATATAGCGAAACTGTACTCCTCTACATCATCTTATCTCGGTGCTCCACCTTCAACCGCGGCCATATAACGAAACTCTGCCCATCGCAATCATTAATCTCAGCAGTCCCCATAAAATTCCCATAAAAGAATTACCAAGTAACAAAAATTCGTACTTACTTGAAAGACTCCAACCCCTCTCGGACTCTCAGCAATGACAGTGATGCTGTAATTCTGCTTGGTCTCCCTATCGAGACCTCGAGGAGCATATAGCGAGCCGTCCTCCGTGATCGAGATATCGGGCACATCCTGTTGATTGACGATAAAAAAGTGGGTGCCGGTGGTGGTCGATCCGGTGGCATTCTGCGGAAGCACTTGCCCGATATACGTGCCAGGAACGTTCTCCTTCGCGTGGAAGACGAGAGGGGCGGTGGTCGTTCCCCTGCAATCAACGGCCATCGACTTTCGGATAAGCAAACAGTGAATTCCGCAGTGCCGTCGACTTTTGACCTTTCACGGACCGAGTTCGGCTCGAGTTACCGAAACCGAGTCAACGTATCGATTGTTGGGGAGCAACAGCGGCAGCTAGTTTAACCGAGTTCGGATACTACGAACTTTCGATCGAACTTTGGGCCTTGAGAGGAATAATTGGCATTTTGGTTTAGGTGGATAGAGGATTCGTGGTATTTTTAATTTTTGGAGATTTGGGATTTGAGTTGGACTAGCGAATTTCAGAATTTGGGAAGGTGCGAATTAGAGAGTGGGACTAGAGAATTTTGGGATTTTGGGAGGTGGGAACTGGGGAATTTTGGGATTTTAGGAGGTTGGGAACTACAGAATATTGGGACTAGGAATTTTTTTGATTTTGGGAGGTGGGAACTGGGGAATTTTGGGATTTTAGGAGGTTGGGAACTACAGAATATTGGGACTACGGAATTTTGGAATTTGGAAAGGTGGGAACTAGGGAATTTTGGGACTAGGGGATTTGGGGATTTGAGAAGGTGGAAACTAGAGAATATTGGAACTAGGGAATTTTGGGATTTGAAAAGGTGGGAATTAGAGAATATTGGAACTAGAGAATTTTGGAATTTGGAGAGGCGGAAACTAGAGAATTTTGAGACTAGGAAATTTTGGAATTTGAGGAGATGAAAATTAGTGAATTTTGGGATTTGGGAAGTTGGGAAGTTGGGAAATATAGAATTTTGGGACTACGGAATTTTGGAATTTGGAAAGGTGGGAACTAGGGAATTTTGGGACTAGGGGATTTGGGGATTTGAGAAGGTGGAAACTAGAGAATATTGGAACTAGGGAATTTTGGGATTTGAAAAGGTGGGAACTAAAGAATATTGGAACTAGGGAATCTTGGGATTTGAGAAGGTGGGAACTAGAGAATATTGGAACTAGGGAACTTTGGAATTTTAGAAGGTGGGAATTAGAGAATATTGGAACTAGAGAATTTTGGAATTTGGAGAGGCGGAAACTAGAGAATTTTGAGACTAGGAAATTTTGGAATTTGAGGAGATGAAAATTAGTGAATTTTGGGATTTGGGAAGTTGGGAAGTTGGGAAATATAGAATTTTGGGACTACGGAATTTTGGAATTTGGAAAGGTGGGAACTAGGGAATTTTGGGACTAGGGGATTTGGGGATTTTGTGCGGTGGGAACTAGGGAATTTCGGAATTCGAGAAAGTGGGAACTAGAGAATATTGGGACTAAGGAATTTTGGAATTTGGAACGGTGGAAACTAGGGAATTTTGAAATTTGGAAAGGTGGGAACTAGGGAATTTTGGGATTTACGAATCTTGGAATTAGTGAATTTTTTGATTTGCAAATTTTGGAATTTGATATTTCTGGAACGTGGAAACATTATATTGCCAATAAGCATAAATAAAGAAAATTCTGAAAACGGCAATATACATGGATCCTTCATCTCGATAATTTTGCCTTGACAAAATTTCACCTCGAAGCGATTAAGGCTAGGTAACGTAACCTCGTAAGCTCCGCTATCTCCGACATCGATCTGGACTCCCTCGTTACAAGTAGAAACAAAAGCCCGTTTCACTCATTAGAATGCAATATAAGGCGAACCGAAGTTTCACTTACTTAGTGAAGATTCCACGCTCGTCGTTAGGATCCACCACGTGGATAGACACGTTGGTGATCAACATCAGCTCTCTTTCGTCTGTGACGACCGCCTCGAAATCGAAGGTCGATCTATCGAATCGTTCGATCTCGTCCACCACCGTAATCGTTCCCGAACGTTCCTCCACCGCAAATGGTACTAAAATGTGTATGGATGACATTACATATCTATGCAGCATGTGTTACATATTAACTTGATAGCTTGAACATATGAGCTTCTGGACATTAGGCAAATTTGGTTGCGCCATTCCTTATTGCCCGTGATGGATATTTGATATATTGCCGGAAATGGATATTTGTAGATACGAGTTTTTAACGGGTTAGGTTTGTTTGAAATTTTAATGAAATTAATTTTTGAATTTTTGGGGGAATTTATTTGGAGTGCCAAAATTCCCCATTTCCCTAGATTTTTGCAATACAAAAATTCCCCAAATCTCTAAATTTTTGTAATATCAAAATTCCCTAAATCCTCAAAATGTTCGTAATACCAAAATTTCCCAAGTCCCTATATTTCCCTAATACAAAAATTTCCCAAATCCCTAAATTTTTGTAGTATCAAAATTCCCCAAATCCCTAAATTTTTGTAATACCAAAATTCCCCAAATCCCTAAATTTTCCGAATACCGAAATTTCCCAAATCCCTAAACTTCCTATATACAAAAATTCCCTAATTCTTTCAGTTCCCAAGTACATTCCCCAAATCCCTCAATGTCCAAATACCAAAATTGAGTCACCTTTCTCAAATTTTTTTCCAAATACCCAAATTCCCAAAATCTAGTAAGTTCCTATAAAACACGTACCTCCTTCCTCGTAGCTGTGCAGCAGATCATAGATCAGATCGTTGGTCTTCACAGCGTCGTTCAGGCGCATTTGACCGACGCTCGTGCCAACAGGAACATTGGCACCCACCCAAAATTCGTACGGAGCCCCAACAAAGTCCGGCTCCAACGATTCCGGACCTGAAACGGCAAACGAACAAGCTGGAAACTCGTTTTCATTCACGATTTGTCGCCGATACTCGAGAAACGAGCAAGCACTCGAATCATTTGGAGTGCGATAAAAATTTCTTCCGCCACAGAAACATCCAGGGGAACAGCTCGACGTGGAAATATTTTAGGATTTTCTTTCTCGCCGGTGGATGCATGGAAAATATCCGTGCTACATTCGAGGAATACCCTCGAGATACGAGCTTGGAGATTTCCACAGTCGAACAGAGAGACTGTTTCCGCGGATGTTTTCTAGATTCTTGCGATCCGTGCCGAGGGAATAAATAGAAACTGCGATAATGCCGATGACGGATCTGCTCGGTGAGATTTATTTTATCGGATGGTTTAATCAATTAAATGGATTGTGAGCTGACAGGAGACCTGTTTTCTGTAATTACTGCTTCCGGTCCACATATGAAGTGTCCACATATGGAGTGTCCACATATAAAGTGTCCACATATGAAGTGTCCACATATGAAATTCACATATGAAGTCCACATATGAAGTGTCCACATATGAAGTGTCCATATATGAAGTATCCACATATGAAGTGTCCACATATGAAGTGTCCACATATGAAGTCCACATATGAAGTGTCTACATATGAAGTCCACAAATGAAGTGTCCATATATGAAGTATCCACATATGAAGTGTCCACATATGAAGTCCACATATGAAGTGTTCACATATGAAATCCACATATGAAGTGTCCACATATGAGGAACATATCAAGAGTCTTCATGACATTGTTATACTTATTCTTCCTACATACTAACCTATCACATGATGCATACATATGTATGTGTATCACATATGTATCACATAATGTATATGTATACATCATAACAATAAGAGGGACCCACACATGAGGAACACACGAACAGTCTTCATAACGCTGTTATACTTCCATTCTTCCTTCATACCCGTTCTATCACATATGAATACGTTATAACGATAAGAGGTCCATTTTCAAACTGTTCACATATGTAGGACACATGAACAGTCTTCATAACGCTGTTATACTTATTCTTCCTCCATATTAACCTGTCACAAGATGCCTACACACGTGACAATAATAAGTAGTCTACTGTCAAAGTGTCCACACATGCCGAACACATTGACAATTTCTATAATGCTATTATACCTACATCCTCCATACTAACCTGTCCCATGACACACATATCATGACAGCAAACGACCTACTTTCAATGAATCCATACATGAAGAATACATCGTACTTGAAGATGTAATCCTATATGAGTCACACATCTTCATACCTGCAGATGTAACCCTATATGAGCAACACATCTTCATACCCGAAGATGTGACCTCATATCAGCACATCTTCATACCACAAGATGTAACCCCATACGAGCAACATATCTTCATACCCGAACACATGTCCACATACAAACAGCACATCTTCATGTCGAACAAGTACCATAAACCTCATGCCATTCACCAACAATTTCTCCGTTCACCATAAACAGCTCGAAGAAGAGAAAGACTCTCACCATCGGATCTAAAGACATCGACGGTGACAACAGCCAAGGAGAATCTCCTTTCACTGGGGTTCGCCGGTTGATCTGCGGCCTCCACGAATATCGCGTGTCTTCCTTCAAGGATGGGACTCTCGGAGACGGTGATCATACCAGTGATTTCGTCCACGGTGAACGGTGGAGTCCTAGTAGACGAATTTCCAGGTTTCTGGAGCTTGTATCTGACCATGCCGTTGGGACCCAGGTCCTCGTCGACCGCGTGAACCTGTCCTAGCACGGTGCCCACCTTGTAGTCGGTCTTGGCTATCATTTCGTAGAGATTCCCAGGCACAAAGATTGGATTGTTGTCGTTTGCGTCTAGTAACGTCACTTCGACGTCCACGGAGGAACCGTTTGCATTGTGGACTACGCTGGGTTTTCGTTCTATGGCGACGACCTGTTTCAGTTGTGATTGGGTTAGCAAGCGCTTTTACTTTTGGATTCAAGTCAAATTGATATGACGTAGTACTACATGGTATTGTTCAACTAGTATTAGGTTTAACTAGCATCTATGTTCCTAGGTTTGAGACTTGTGGGAGATTGTGTGGAGATTTAAGTGGACAGGAGGATTGTTAAGGTGGAGGTTAGAATAATTGATGTGACTAGTAATTTGGTTATTTGAATGTACTAAGTCCGTAGAACCTAATTAGATGTTGAGGGAATATTGAGAATATTAGGATTTGAGAAGGTGGGGACTAGGGAATATTGGGATTCGGAAAGGTGGGGACTAGGGAATTTCGGGATTAGAAAAGGTGGGAACTGGAACACTTCTGGGATTTGGGAAGGTGGGATCTACAGAATACTGGGAATAGGGAATTTCGGGATTTGAGAAGTTGGGAACTAGGGAGTTGTGAGATTTGGGAAGGTGGGAACTAGGGAGTATTGGGACTGGGGAAGGTGGAGACTAGGGAATTTTGGGATTTGAGAAGGTGGAAATTAGAGAGTGTTGGGACTAGGGAATTTTGGGATTTAGGAAAGTGGGAACTAGGGAGTATTGGGATTTTGGAAGATGGGGACTAGGCAGTATTGAGTCTAAGGAATTTCGGTATTTTAGAATATGGGAACTTGGGAGTTGTGGGATTGGAGAAGGTGGGAACCAGAGAGTATTGATATCTGAGAAGATGGGGACTAGGGAATATTTGGATTTGGGAAGGTGGGGGCTAGGGAATTTTGGGATTTGGGACGGCGGAAACTAGGGAGTATTAGGATTTGGGAAGGTGGGGACTAGGGAATTTTGGAGTTTTAGAAGATGGGAACTAGAGAGTTGTGGGATTTGGGAAGGTGGGGAGTAGGCAGTATTGAGCCTAGGGAATTTCGGGATTTTAGAATATGGGAACTAGGGAGTTTTGGGATTGGGGTAGATGGTAACTAGGGAATATTGGGATTTGGAAAGGTGGGAACTAGAGAATTTTGGGATTAGGGAAAGTGGAAACTAGAGAGTATTGGTATCTGAGAAGATGGGGACTAGGGAATTTTGGGATTTGGGAAGGTGCCAACTAGGAAATATTGGCCCTAGGGAATTTTGAGATTTGAGAAAGTAGGTAATTTCATTATTTGATTGTACAAAGTCCCTGGAACCTATTTAAATGTTAATAAATTCCCTAATCATCAAATTCACATATCTCAAAGATTTTCAACTCATCATATTTCCAACCACCTACTGCATATATCAAATAGAATAACCCGTAACCAATCGATCACCCTAACTCCACTAGTACCCACATCCAACTTTCCTCAAATTCAAAAAACCTTGCACCTTCATTCTCAGATGGTCCCTCTTCTCCCTATCCAGAACCGACTGGTCCTTCACCGTCAGCCACCCAGACTTCGCGTCCACAGAGAAGGCACCCGACGGATCCTGCAATTCGTAATCGAACTGTCCGTTCTCTCCCTGATCACGATCACGAGCGATCACTTGAAGAACACTGAATCCGTTCGGTAAATTCTCCACGATGCTGATGTTGTAGAGGTCCACCTCGAAGTCCGGCAGATTATCGTTCAGGTCCAACACCTCGACCTCTACTCGAGCCACCGCCGTTTTTAAAGGGTTGTCTACCTGCGAAGCGTGGATTTGCAAGCTGAAAGTGTTCGATGGCAGATTTCTCTCGGCGTCCAGATCGATAGCTCGTTTTAGGTACAGGGTGCCATTTTTTGGGTCCAAGTGAAAGAAGCCTCGCTCGTTTCCTGATATGATGTCGTAACGGACGGCCACGTTGATGTCGCGGTCGCAATCGGTTGCTTGGATCGGTGTGGTGAAGTTGATCTGCATGAAGATGGGGTAATCCTGCAATATATGAAAAGTAAGTGGATTTTAGACTTTAAATACTGTTACTAATTCAATATGGTTTCAATGATAAGTGAAGATAAAAATTTATAGTTATTGTCATTGTTGGTTAGGTGTTATTGTTTATAGTAGTATAAAATTTAATATTAAAAACAATTTCATGATACAAGCTTTTTCAAGGCTTTCAAGGTTTACAAGGTTTACAAGGTTTTTAAGGTTTTCAAGGTTTATTAGGTAGACATACAAGTATGTTTAGGTAATACATAATTTTGTTCTAGTTAAAAATAATTCATTTATTTATTAGTGACAAGATTTATTAATCGAATTTTCTACTGAGGATTAAGTGGAGGTCACTGATTTCAAGGTCAGTGACTTTCTTCATAAAGAAAGTTTCTGAATGTATTATTGAATCATAACATTCCATTGGATACTGAACACCTCTAGAATTTCCAGATATTGTTTACTTCTTAAGATCCATCCCGGAGGAGCAATTTCATCCAGGCCACAAACGATCGTCCCTGACGAAGGACCCCGACGGAAGTCCATTAAATCGAGTTTCACGGTTAAACGCTCGCAAACCTTTCAGAGTGAATTTTATGTGAGACGAGTTCACAGTGCTGCGTACACTCTGATAAAACTTAGGCTTCGTTCGGATGGGAGATGATATGAAAAAGTTTTCAAGGTTTTGGGTTTTTACGTTTTAGAGTTATTAAGTTTTCAGGATTCGAAATCTTAGAGTACTCAAATTTTCGAATTCACAAGTTTTCCCAAGTTCACTGACCTTCTAATTCCCTAACTCCTTAATTCCCTAATTTTTTAATTCCACAATTCCTTAATTCCTGAACTTCCTAATTTTTTAATTTTCCAAATTTTCGAATTTCCTAATTCACCAATTCCCTAATTCCCGAACTTCCTAATCTCCTATCTACCTAATTCCCCGACTCCCTAATTCCCCAATTCTCCAATTTCCCAAATTGCCAATTTCCCAATTTCCCAATTTTCCAATTTTCCCATTTCCTAATATTCCAATTTCCCAATTTCCTAAGTCCCCAATTCCCTAATTTCCTATCTCCCTAGTACTTCGATTCCCTAATTCCCCAGTTTCCTAATTTCCCAATTTCCCAATTTCCCAATTTCCCAATTTCCCAATTTCCTAATTTCCCAATTTCCTAATTTCCCAATTTCCTAATTCCCGAATTTCCTAATTTCTTATCTCCCTAATTCCCCGACTCCCTAATTCCCCAATTCCCCAATTCTCCAATTTCCCAAATTCCCGATTTCCCAATTTTCCAATTTCCCAATATTCCATTTTCCCAATTTCCCAATTCCTTAATTTCCTATCTCCCTAATACCTGGACTCCCTAATTCTCCAATTTCCCAATTTCCTAATTTCCTAATTCCCGAACTTCATAATTTCCTAACTCCCTAAATCCCTGATTCTCCAATTTCCCAATTCCCTAATTCTCTAACTTCCTAATATCCCTACTCCCTAAGCCCCTAATTTCCTATTTCCACAATTACGTAATTCTCTAATTTTCTATTTCCCTGATTCCCTAATTTCCCAACTCCCTAATTCCTTAATACTCCCATACCTTAATTCCCTAAGTACCAAACTCCATAATTCCCAAATTTCCACCTTCCTATTCCTCAATTTCCTAATCTCTCACCTCTCAAATCACCCAAAACCAAAAATCCCCAAATCCCCAGTTCCTCAATTTCTCGTCCCCCAAATCCCTAAAACCTCCAACTTCCAAATCTACCCACCTAAAAATAAACCACCAACTATCCCTCTCCATCTACACCCCTACATACATATCTCCATTATTGTCATCTAAGACAGCATATTTGCAGTGGACTGTACATTTCGCAAGTGATTCGTGAAATTCGATAATGTCCCACGGTCTCATTATTAGCTCCGTTCGTCGCGACAAATCGTCTCGCTCGAGCGTTTCTGTTACACACGCGACGCCCGCAATCTAGGCTGTGCCACATCGCGCACGCTGCGAATGTCAGAGGTTAATACTTTCTGTTAGCCGGAGAACCTTGAGGTATAAATTTCGTTCCGAAGGAAAACACGATCGTGCAATTCAATTCGCGATAAATATCGCGGACCGTTCGACTTTCGAGCTCGCGCCGGCGATTTATCCGCCGCGGTTAACTGTCGGGCGGTTAGCTAACGCTCGGTAAACGAGACTCGCTGCGAAAGCGCGTTCGATTCCCGGTTTCCGTTAATTTATATCGCTTCGACGGCTCCGGGTCTAACAGGGACAACTTCTACTACCTGCTGAGATTTTCTTTACATTTTTTATTTATTTTCTGGATGCACGTAAACTTACGTAAGTCTATGATATGGTGTCGACGTAACTAGATATACGGGGATATGTTTATGGATGGCGTTTACGAGTTTCTAATTAAGAAAGTAGAAATGCGCGGAAGTTTTTTGTATGGACACGTTCCGTAGCTTTGACGGTAATTTACTCTTTTAATTTCAGAAATAGTGGAGCTGAATTTTCTTTTATTATGTTATACAATGATCTAGTAATTATAGATGAATGTAATATTTAATTATTTAGAAAATCTTGATAGATATTTGGATTATTACTAGTTTAACGTGAATGTTGCAAGTTTAGAATCGAGAAATTTGGAAATTTTTGGATCTAGGGATTTCGGGACCTACTGATTTCAGAATCTAAGGATTTCAGGACTCAAGTAATTGGTGATCTAGGGAATTTTGTTTTCACAGATTTTAGAAGCTGGGGATTTTGTAATATGCAGATTTCAGTATCTAGGGATTTCGGGACCCAAGTAATTGGTGATCTAGGGAATTTTCTTCCTACAGATGGTAGAAGCTGGGAATTTTGTAATATACAGATTTCAGTAGCTAGGGATTTCTGGACCCAAGAATTTTTAGATCTAGGGAATTTTATTCTTAGAGATTTTTGAACCTAGGGATTTCAGGACCTAAATGTTTTGAGATCTAGGGATTTTGGAACCTGTAGATTTCAGAATTTAGGGATTTCTGGTCCCAAGAATTTTGGGATCTAGGGCATTTTGTTCCTACATATTTTTGAATTTAGGGATTTTGTAACATAAGGATTTGGTAATCTAGGGAATATAGCTCCTGCAGATTTTGGGATATAGGGATTTCATAATGTATTCATTTCGAGAACTAGGGATTTTGGAATCTAGGAATTTCATAATATATTTAGTTGGAGATCTAGGGATTTCAGAATCTAGGGATATCAGGATCCAAGTATTTCGTAATCTAGGGAATTTGCTTCCTACAAATTTTGGAATCTAGGAATTTCAGAACCCAATAATTTTTAGAACTAGGGAATTTTATTACTACAGGTTTTGGAATCCAGGGATTTTGTAACATAATTTTTGGTAATCTAGGGAATTTGGTTCCTACAGATTTTAAAATATACGGATTTTCTAACATAAGTATTTGGGGATCTAGGGAATTTTGCTCATACAGATCTCAGAATCTAGGGATTTGTTATTCTACAGATTTCAGAATACTTGATTTCATGTATCTAGTTACTTTAGTATTCGAATATATTTAAATCCAATGATCTCAAACTCTAGAGATTTCATGCCTAAAAACATTGCGAATCTAGGGATTTAGTTCTGACCAATTACAGGACATGAAAATATACTTTCCAAACTGCAAACATTAACTTATCTCATAAGTGACGTTTATTAATCGAAACTTAATTATGTAATTAATATCTAACTATAATTGATTAATAAATCTTGCAATGCTCCTCAGATTTAATGGGTAGGAGGTACAGCAATAAATTCCCTAGCTAATCACCTCAAACAAATTCGAATAGTTGTACGCTTTTTACGGAAAAATGTGAAAACAATGTAAGAAAAATGTAAAAAGAAACGGCACCGCGAAAGGGTTAATGTCGTGCATGCAACGTGACCGAAGGAAGCGATGCGCCTCGATGACTACGTAGAAAGTTCCCGGGGTACGTTTGTTCCGTAATACGCGACTTCCATCGACGATCATCCAGCGTTGACGCGGTCATTGCCGGCGGATATATCTAACGTAAATGGCGGAGCCGCTCTTCGCGATTGCATAATTAACTAATCTCCGCGGCCGCTTAATTATCGCCGCTTTTATACAACTATAACGTGATGCGCTCTGTTGCCGCATCAACCGATTGCGTCAGCGAGATACCATCGACCGATTATCTGATTAATTTGCTAGATCGAGGATCTTGTGTTTGAAATATGCTTTGGGTTTTACAGTTTTTAAACACGGCTGTGTGTGGTCTTTTATTACTCGCGGTTTATTACTTTGATGTGGAGGTAGGGTTTTAATTTTAAGTGTTGTAAGTTGTGAATTGTAATTTGTGGGGTATGATGTGTGACGTGTGATATGAATTTATGTTGTGTGATATGTGATGTACAATATATATTATAATTTATATTATGCAATATATTATATGTAATATGAATTATAATTTATATTATGCAATATATGATATACAACATAAATTATAATTTATATTATGCAATATATAATATTCAACATGTATTACAATTTATATTATGCAATATATAAAATGCAACATGAATCACAATTTATACTATGCAATATATAACATGTAACATGAATTATAATTTATATTATGCAATATATGATATACAACATAAATTATAATTTATATTATGCAATATATGATATACAACATAAATTATAATTTATATTATGCAATATATGATATACAACATAAATTATAATTTATATTATGCAATATATGATATACAACATAAATTATAATTTATATTATGCAATATATGATATACAACATAAATTATAATTTATATTATGCAATATATTATATGTAATATGAATTATAATTTATATTATGCAATATATTATATGTAATATGAATTATAATTTATATTATGCAATATATTATATGTAATATGAATTATAATTTATATTATGCAATATATTATATGTAATATGAATTATAATTTATATTATGCAATATATTATATGTAATATGAATTATAATTTATATTATGCAATATATTATATGTAATATGAATTATAATTTATATTATGCAATATATTATATGTAATATGAATTATAATTTATATTATGCAATATATTATATGTAATATGAATTATAATTTATATTATGCAATATATTATATGTAATATGAATTATAATTTATATTATGCAATATATAATATGCAACATGAATTACAATTTATATTATGCAATATATAATGTGTAACATGAATCATAATTTATATTATGCAATATATAGTATGTAACATGAATTATAATTTATATTATGCAATATATAATATGTAACATGAATTACAATTTAAAATATGCAATGTATGATAGCATGTAATATAAATTAATACATATTATATAATATTGTATAGCATTTGTATTATATAATATGCAGTAATAATTAAAATTAATCAATTTTAATATAAATTAATAATATTAATGGTATCATCACTTGATATGAAGCATTCATACATACATGCAATGTTAAAATAATAAAAATTAAAATTCGAGCATGTTATTTATAGGAAAATTGAAATATTATAATTATTGGATAGAAATGTATAACAATAAAAAGAATAATAAATGATAAATAATAAAAACACAAATCTTTGAAACAATGAAACAATGAAAAAATTAATTTGATAATATATTTACCGGCATCGGGTAGAATTCATAAATCTTCGCCCTATAGACATCACGAGTGAACTTCGGATCGAGATCGTCATTGTCCACAATAGTAATCTTCACAGTTGTATTCGTAGTTTTTGCTGGAACACCTCGATCCTACAAAAAGTTCGAAATCTACAAACGTTCAAACACAGAAATTTCTCCTTTCAATGACCACAAACATCGACCTCAAACGCTCAGATCAAACTCGATCACAAGTCAAACCCATCGCTATATTCCAAAAACTAACCCTTCAAAAACCAACCCTATTATTTTTATACTACTAGACTACTTATTAGTACTAATGATATTTCATCTCATCAGTAATATCATCCACCCACAAACGTCAACCTCAAACGTTCAGTTCAAACTCGATCGCAACTCAAACCCATCACTACATTCCAAAAACTAACCCCTCAAAAACCAACCCTATTATTTTTATACTACTAGACTACTTATTAGTACTAATGATATTTCATCTCATCAGTAATATCATCCACCCACAAACGTCAACCTCAAACGCTCAGATCAAACTCGATCACAGCTCAAACCCATCACTACATTCCAAAAACTAACCCTCCAAAAACCAATCCTCTTGTTATAATACTACTAGGCTACCTATCATTACTTATGATATTTCATCTCATCAATAACATTATCCACCTACAAACGTCAACCTCAAACGTTCAGATCAAACTCGATCACAGCTCAAACCCATCACTACATTCCAAAAACTAACCCTCCAAAAACCAATCCTCTTGTTATAATACTACTAGGCTACCTATCATTACTTATGATATTTCATTTCACCAATAACATAATCCACCAAACAAAAAAGAGAAACTCAAACAACCATCAAAACCGGCCACCTGCCAGTGAAAGTGTCAAAAGGGTTACATCGAAACAATCTTAGGTTAAGAAGCCACAATGTACTCCGGTCAGGATCCCAATTTAAAGTATGCCTCGGAGGCAAAGTAAAACAAGAGGCTCGTTACGAGAATTAACAACGTCGATGTTAAAGAGAACTTTCACCGTGGCTTGACTTTTCTACTGGAAGAATCGCTGCGTGCAATATCATATCGTGTACTCACCGTGGCCGCAATGACCAGCGTGAACTCTCGATCGCCGTTGTCGTAGTCCACCGGTTTGCGAAGTATAAGAGCGGTTCTGTGGCCGGATTCCAGTGAAAATTTACCCTGCTCGTTGCCTTTCACTATCGCGTAGTGGATATCGCTGTTCGGTGTATTGGGTTTGTCACCGTCGACCGCGTGGATCCCACGGAATATCGTCACACCTGCGAATTCAGGTGATTTGAGCGGGGTACCTTGATTTATTATACCTGATTACCTGATCGGTAATTGGGGATAACTGATTATCTGATCGGTAATTGGGAATAACTGATTATATGATCGGTAATTGGGTGACTTAACAATTTAAGGCTGACAGGTCCGCAAGTCGTTTAAGGCTGCCAGGGACGGATTAAGGTATCTAGGGACCCTATAGGATTATGATGGAAGGTTAGAAATTTGGAACCATGCGAATTTGGGAGGTGGAGATCTCAAGAGGTCTTTGGAATTCGATGTTTTTGAAATTTGAGGAAAAGGAAATGGATTTGGGGGTATTTGGATGGTTGGAGATTAAGGAATTTTGGGGGATTTGGAGAGAAGAGTGATGGAATTTGGGGTTTGAGAATTTGGGGATTTGAGCACTTGGGAATGCTGGAAGTTGGGATTAAAAATTTGCGGATTTGAGAATTTGGGATTTGAGAATTTGGGAATTTGAGAGTTTGGGGATTTGAGAATTTGGAAATTTGAGAGTTGGCGGATTTGAGAATTTGGCAATTTGAGAACTAGGGAATTTGAGAGATTGGGAATTTGAGAATTTGGGAATTTGCGAACTAGGTAATTTGAGAGTTTGGGGATTTGAGAATTTGGGAATTTGAGAATTTGGAAATTTGAGAGTTTGGGGATTTGAGAACTAAGGAATTTGAGAGTTTGGGGATTTGAGAATTTGGGAATTTGAGAACTTGGGAATTTGAGAGTTTGGGGATTTGAGAACTAAGGAATTTGAGAGTTTGGGGATTTGAGAATTTGGGAATTTGAGAACTTGGGAATTTGAGAACTAGGGAATTTGAGAGATTGGGGATTTGAGAATTTGGGAATTTGCGAACTAGGTAATTTGAGAGTTTGGGGATTTGAGAATTTGGGAATTTGAGAATTTGGAAATTTGAGAGTTTGGGGATTTGAGAACTAAGGAATTTGAGAGTTTGGGGATTTGAGAATTTGGGAATTTGAGAATTTGGAAATTTGAGAGTTTGGGGGTTTGAGAATTTGGGAATTTGAGAGCTTGGGGATTTGAGAACTAGGGAATTTAGAAATTTGAGAATTTGGGAATTTGAGAATTTGGGAACTTGAGAGCTTGGGGATTTGAGAACTAGGGAATTTAGAAATTTGCGAAGTTGAGGTTTGAGAATTTAACAAATTTGAGAATTTAGAAAATATAAAAATTTCAGAATATCAAAATTTGAGTTTTGAAATGTAAGAATTCCAATTTCATTAAATTCTAGAAAGAACATTTAAAACTAGCTACAAATGACTGGGTTAGGTTACGTTAGGTTAGGTTGGAAACTTGAAAATTTGAGAATTTCAATTGCATTAAACTCTAGAAAGAACAGTTTAAACTAGCTAGAAATTATTAAAATAGTCAATTAGATACATTAAAAGTAAAGTTACTATTTATTAGGTCTTAATAAATCTAAAATGGCAGTCAAAGTGTTAACTACGCTTTCCACATCTCCAATCAGCCGTAGACGTTCCATTGATCGGCTTAAGCTTTCTCGATGATACAATATAAATCTCCTAGCAGCGTGAAAAATGAAGAATAAATTCATCATTGATAAATCATATCAATTCAGAAATTAAAATCTTAAGAAAGCAACATTTACTCTTACAAGCCATAACTGTCTTAAGAACTGATACTTTTGGCGGGAAATTTGAATGTTCCTCAAGTTAAATCCATCTAAATTAATAAATCTAAAAATTTATGCTAATTTGAAAATTATCAATATCAATCAACGATATTAATAAATAAACCCTAATAAACATAATCGTTATAATAATTAATTCAATAACAAGTTAATTCAATATCACATTAATTCAATATCAATAACAAATAAAAAATTTCTAAATCAGAAGACTAACAAATAAACAGGAAAAATAATAAATAAAACATGTAAAAGAAATTCTCGTAACGAAAGTTGAGCATACGAAGAAAGTGTTTAATCTAGAAAGCAACAATTTTTGGTTACGATATCTGGTCATGATCTTCCAGCGCGAAATTGAATTTTCACGTCGGGAGTTGCATCACGAAAGTTCGATACTTATGGCTAGTTCGTATGCGGTTGATCTCACCGACTGGGGTTAGCTCGTCCACGGTTACATGATAAGGTGCATCGACAAATTGCGGTGCATGGTCGTTTATGTCCTCCACGTAGACTGTCACTGACAGGTGGGACGTCACCTACAACCATAAGTGTTTATACATCAGACACGTATAGAACATCTTCGGAAATTGGGAATTTTGGACCAAATTATTATCTTCATTTTCAAGTTTATTCTTATGATGCTTTAATATCTTCATAATTTAATGAATTTAAAAAAGACATTAATATTGCCTTCATAAATCTGTTATACAAATTTTGGGCAAATTTAATAAACATTGTATAATTGAATTTTATATTCAATTTTACTAGTTGAATGTAAAATTTAATTTCATTACTTGAATATGAAAATACAATTTTAAAACTGGATTACAGAATTCAATTACATTACTTGAATATGAAAATACAATTTTAAAACTTGATTATAGAATTCAATTTCATTACTTGAATATGAACATACAATTTTAAAACTTGATTACAAAATTCAATTTTATTACTTGAATATGAAACTACAATTTTAAAACTTGATTACAGAATTCAACTTCATTACTTGAATATGAAAATACAATTTTAAAACTTGATTATAGAATTCAATTTTATGACTTGAACATGAAAATACAATTTTAAAACTTGATTACAGAATTCCATTCTATTACTTGAATATGAAAGTACAATTTTAAAACTTAATTACAAAATTCAATTTTATTACTTGAATATGGAAATACAATTTTAAAACTTGAATATAAAATTCAATTCTATCACTTGAATATGAAAATACAATTTTAAAACTTGAATACAAAATTCAATTTTATTACTTGAATATAAAATATAATACGCACGACTGAATATAGAAGGAAGTTTACAGGAAATGCGTAGAAAAAGGACACTTTTATTTGTGCAGTCCTGTATCGATTTTAATATTTCCCCCCTATCGTTATCTGTCTGCATCCCCACCTATCTGTCCCTCTTCAACATTTAATATCGGCGACGAGATAGGACGTATAACAGTATTACTTCAGATTTATTTGCCGAGATTGCATTAACGCATAGAAACGTCCCGGCCGATCCGTCGCCACAGAAAAACGTCCAACGCTGCGTAACAACGGTACTTCGTACTATACTGCTCTTTTTATTGCATACTCGCACGAAACAATCCTTGAGCCTGTCCCGAAATGCGGAGAATTAATTTTGAAGATAAACGTGGTATACGGAATGCTTGTGGAATTTCTGAGTTGGAAAATCGGGGAAGACTGAAAGTGGACATATGACGAATTTTTTGGAGTCCTTTGGAGACTTGATAAATTGGGAATTTGAGAATTTTGGGGATTTCGTGTATGCGGAATTTGGGAGCTGAGGGTTTAGGGAATTTGGGGATTTGGAAATTTGGAAACGTTGGAAGATGAGTTTAAGAATTCGAGGATTTGGGAATTGTGGGATTTGGGAATTGTGGGATTTGGGAATTGTGGGATTTGGGAATTGTGAGATTTGGAAGTTGAGGGATTTGGGAATTGTGGGATTTGGGAATTAAGGGGTTTGGGAGTTGAGGGATTTGGGAATTGTGGGGTTTGGGAATTATGGAATTTGGGAATTATGGGATTTGGGAATTATGGGATTTGGGAATTGTGGGATTTGCTAATTATGGGATTTGGGAATTGTGGGATTTGGGAATTGTGGGATTTGGGAGTTGAGGGATTTGGGAATTGTGGGATTTGGGAATTATGGAATTTGGGAATTATGGAATTTGGGAATTGTGGGATTTGGAAGTTGTGGGATTTGGGAATTGTGGGATTTGGGGATTGTGGGGGTATGTAAGAGAAGATTGAAGTTAGGTATGTGAGTTCAAGAAATTTAAGAGAATTGTGATTTTAATATCACAAACAACAAATTCATAAATCAATAAAAATTCAGAAATATAATAAAAATATATTTAAATACAGTACAACTAAGGAATAAATCACTAAAAATTCACGCTAAAGAAATAAAAATCCCAAAGAAATAATAATTGAAACATCTCCCTAATTAACCGAGCGCCATCATAAAATTCCACCTCCAGAATCATTTAAATATGAAAAGAGTGAATGTAATCTCGATAGACGCTATACAAATAAATCCTTTAAACACATCGGCCCACTAGAAACGTGTCGATGCATTAAATCGCGAGCAATCGAGAGAATCGAAAATAAGAACGGGCAAACAAAAAGCAATTCTCTTAAAAGCGATCGAAAAAGGTTCTATCGAGATCAACGACAGCATAACACGTAGAGATAATAATTAACAGCAGATCGTTCGTTCGTAAAAATGGTAACTGATCTCGTAACGGTTTCGTGGCATTCCGTCGAAATAGTTGCATAAACGCTTATTAACACACGACAGAGCCGGAAAACCGGTAGTAAAGGACCGTTTATCGTATCGGGACCGGTACCTGCACGCTCCAGTTACTATAACACGCCAATGCGCTACTCTGGGGAAAAGAAACTAGATTTCTGGGGGAGGAGTTGGATACCTTTGATGAATTAGACGATCGATGAACGGATACCTCGTGATTTTCTTCAAGATTGCAAAATGTAGAGGAATTCGATAGCACTTTATTGCTGGTATTTGTTTAGAAATAAAGAAATTTATGTTCAAAATTTATTTATATTAATTGAATTAAAATATTGTATATTTAGGTTTGTTAATTATAGTAGCATATATGTTTGACTAAAACAAATACCACAGTTCCCAAATTCCATAATTCCCAAATCCCACAATTCCCAAATCCCACAATTCCCAAATTCCATAATTCCCAAATCCCACAATTCCCAAATTCCATAATTTCCAAATCCCATAATTCCAAAATCCCACAATTCCCAAATTCCATAATTCCCAAATTCCATAATTCC
>NW_003797192.1:235859-299456 GCF_000220905.1 Megachile rotundata
TAATTCCCAAATCCCACTATTTCCAAATCCCATAATTCCCAAATCCCACAATTCCCAAATTCCATAATTCCCCAATTCTATAATTCCCAAATCCCACAATTCCCAAATCCCTCAACTCCCAAATCCCACAATTCCCAATTTCCACAATTCCCAAATCCCACAATTCCCATATCCCACAATTCCCAAATCCCTCAACTCCCAAACCCCTTAATTCCCAAATCCCACAATTCCCAAATCCCACAATTCCCAAATCCCTCAACTCCCAAATCCCTCAACTCCCAAGTCCCACGATTCCTATCTTCCAAATATCCCCATCCCTAATCTCCAGCACCCCAAAACCCTAAATAAAAATATCTACCTTATTTTCCCTCAAACAAATCCTTTCCTCAATACTTCACTAACCTCAAACGACACTTTCAAACTTAATTTCGCCCATTAAAAACTGATGTTTAAGTGTGCCTCGATGATCCAATTACGGTCCACCAATAATTAAGAGGCAGCTTGTGGCGGTTCAAATAACCGTGAAACACTAACGAAACGTAATTTCGTAATATCAGACACTGGTCAACGAAGAACGTATACGATATAATGATTAAGGAAATTGATCTAGTGGAGAGTACTTTCTACAATTTACCAGGGAATCACCGCCATCAGAGTAATCGCAGACCACGCGGAACTTGAGCAAATTTCTAGGTGCCTCGGCGTCCACCAGATCCTCCAAGGATTGAGCTAATACTAAGGATACATGGGTCCTGTTGGTCTCCGTGTATGAGAAAAATCGGGCGTCTTCGTCCTGTAACAATTAAAAATTAAATTAATGAGCTTGACATTATTTAGAAACGTTGCAAAATAGAATATATACATTTTAATTATTTCTTCATAATTTATAAAGAATGCAATAAAAAGTAATGTGAACCCTTCTAAAATTATTCATTTAATTATACACGATGCACAATACATATCTTGCGAAATTTGAGAGAATAAATTTTAAAAGCTGACGATAATAATTTTTATGAAATTTTATTTATTGTATGTGCATATATCAAAATTATTTGACTGCCATAATAATAATAATTGTTATAAAATTTTATTTATTGTTTGTGCATATATTAAAATTATTTGACTGCCATAATAATAATAATTGTTATAAAATTTTATTTATTGTATGTGCATATATTAAAATTATTTGACTGCCATAATAATATAATTGTTATAAAATTTTAGTTGTTGTATGTGCATATATTAAAATTATTTTATATGAATATAGCTCCAAAAATTTGAAAGGAACCGTTCAGTAATATGCATAATTTATTAATTAAGTGAAATATCATTAACATAATTATCTGTATAATTATAGCTAATGAACGAAATTTTATTGAGCGATAAAAAGATAATATATGATAAACGCGGTGAAAAGAAATATAGCCAGATAAGGATATCGTTTGGTTCCACTATATTTGTTGCGTAATATTATATCACATTTATATGAGATACGTTGTCATTTATCTTTTTATTGCATTACGTTGCGCGACCTTATCACACGTCAGTAAAACCGGAATCCAAGGTTCGTAAATTCACTTTCGCCGTGGAAAGGAATTGTAACCAGGAGAGAAATATTATTCAATCGAAATGATCACGATTACTCAATTATCGTTGGTTTCATAATTTCCGCGATAATTATGAGCTGCTTTGAATTTTCTTGCTAAAAATAACTAGTGGATGCTATTTATAATGTCGTGTGGATGAACTGGAATAAACGGATATCTCTAGATATCGTTGTCGTTAAGATATAATATTCCTAGATCCAGACACCGTTAATTTACAATGACCCTAGATATCGATACCATTAGATTTCAATACTAGTAGATTAAAAGACTAACATATTCCTAGATACTGCTATTGTTAGATTAAAATATCTGTAGATCTCAATATCCCTAGACACAGATACTAGCAGATTCCAATGCTCCTAGATTACAATATCCCTATATCTCAATACTATTAAATTACTGTATTCCCAGATTACTGTATCCCTAGATTCCGATACCATCAGACTACAATACTCCTAGATCACAATATCCCTAGGTCTCTACATTTCTAAGTTTCCAAATTCCTAAATCACAAAATTACCAAATTTCAATCTCAAAATAAAGTTCACTAAATTTCGAATTCCCAAAATTCCCTATACCAATATTTCCAAATACCTGCCATACAAAAATCCCTATACTCCCAAATCCCCGATTCTCAAATTTGAAATTACCAGATTACCATCTCCAGATATCCCCAAATATCTTAATTCCTAACTCCTACATTCCCAGTTCATTGAACCAAATGTTTGCTCAAGCAAGAATCCCCAGATCATATCAGAAACTATATACACAGAAAAAATATAGAAATGAAAATATAATCTTCTACAGAAATAACCATCAGAACAGTGTCGATAAATTGAAATAACGGAACGTATTAGTAATATTAATAAAAGTTATCGATATTCATTCATGCTAAGTGGCAGACGCTTTCAACCGGAGTAAAATGTGTATTACGTTTAACAACATCGCTGTCGATCGACACGATAAGAGATCGTATCACGAAATACAGTTTTAAGCTCATCCTGTTCGCTGGATGATTACACGGCGTGTCGGAAAAAAGACAACTTCAAAAAGAACCAGACAGATGAGAAAATAAGGTAACAAAACACTGACCTTGTCTACAGGCATAATTGAGATGTGATTTCTTGGATGAGCCTCTAAAGACAGGATCTCCGTTCCTTTGCCCAGATTTTCGGGTACCCTCACGAATTTTAGGTACTCTCCTACCGGATAGAATTGGCATCCTGCGGACATAAAGATAGAAGGGTTAGTTAGTGAGTTAATTAACTCAAACTGTTTTGAATGAAATTATTTGGAATGGAAATTATTCCGATCATTTTCATCAGTCATCCTCTGTTTTCAATCATTTTTATTTCGACTTACTATTGCATACAAATTTCTCTGCATTTGCAGATACAAAGTTATTTATATTATTAATATTCACAATCCTCAACAACAAATTAAAATAGAACAATTTGGAGAAATTAATTTCTGTAAAGTTCTAAATTACAAACTTCATATAAATTTCTAAACCTGATGTTAAAAATCATTAAGTCACTCTATCATAATTCTAATAAATAATAATATAGTAATAATATATCCATATAGTAATGAAATTTAATCCGGAATAAAATCTAAAGAAAAATTGTAAACTCAGTTAATAAAACGGTACTGCAAACATACGTAACACGTATGTAACAAGTTATTAAACCCGTTTTCCACGGTGTGTAAGTAGAAACTGGAATAATGTTCGATAGCCAAAATAATTCGTGCGCAAATTCCCTCAAGAGTCCTTTCACTTCTAAGCAGACCCTATATTTTCCGGAGTTTTCATGCGAGACATGTTTCCATCGAGTATTTACATACGCATGAACTTATATATATGTTCATATACGAACTGGCCAATGTACTACGATTAACAGTTCCTACTTGAAAATCTGGTTTACTGGAAAGAAATTGTAACGGATGAACGATGAAAAATAAGACAGCTTTACCGTTCAGAATCAGCCATGGGAAAGTTTGATTGGACATTATCGCTAGAAAGTATTTGATTCTCGAGCTTGAATATTATATGAAGTAGTACAGACTGTTTCTGTGCGAGGATTTTATGTAATACTGTCAATATTTCCTTGTGTAACTAAGAATTTATTATGTGTTGATTTTTTGGTGGATTGGAAATATTTGCGTTGATGGTTAAATTATTTTCAAGCTTTTGTATGTAGGAATTTGGCAACTTTGAGATTTGGGGAAATTTATGAATCTGAAGGTTTGGTAAATTAGGGAAGAATTGGAATTTTGGAGAATTTGGGGAAATTTTGAGACACATTGGAATTTAGGGATATATGGAATTTTATGGAAATATGGGAAAAGGAAAATATGGGAATTTAGTAAGATTGAGGGAAATATGGAGATTCACTAAAATTTAGGGACTCAGTAATTTGAGAATATAAGGAAACTTAGGAATTGGGGAATTTTGAAATTATGGAATTTAGGAAGGGTGGAATTTGGGAAATGTGGAATTTGGGAATTGTGGAATTTGGGAATTGTGGAATTTGGGAATTGTGGAATTTGGGAATTGTGGAATTTGAGAATTGTGGAATTTGGGAACTATGGAATTTGGAAATTGTAGAATTGAAAATTGTGGAATTTGGGAATTGAAAATTGTGGAATTTGGGAATTATGGAATTTGGAAATTGTGGAATTTGGGAATTATGGAATTTGGGAATTGAAAATTGTGGAATTTGGGAATTGAAAATTGTGGAATTTGGGAATTGAAAATTGTGGAATTTGGGAATTGAAAATTGTGGAATTTGGGAATTGAAAATTGTGGAATTTGGGAATTGAAAATTGTGGAATTTGGGAATTGAAAATTGTGGAATTTGGGAATTGAAAATTATGGAATTTGGGAATTATGGAATTTGGAAATTGTGGAATTTGGGAATTATGGAATTTGGGAATTGTGGAATTTTGGAATTGTGGAATTGTGGAATTGTGGAATTTGGGAATTGTGGAATTTGGGAACTATGGAATTTGGAAATTGTAGGACTGAAAATTGTGGAATTTGGGAATTGAAAATTGTGGAATTTGGGAATTGTGGAATGTGAAAATTATGGAATTTTAAAAATATTCCTCCAAAAACAGAATTAATAACCCAATTACCTTAGATTGTCAAAAAAAATTGAACAAAACACTTGTCAAAAATAAATCTAATAACTTTATAAAAAAAACTATAAAAATAGTGGAAGATACAGTCACCAATGCAACATAGCCTGTCTAAAATCATAGCGAAAGGAAGTAGAGCTTCCTAAACGATCGTACAAGAAAACAGGAAACCAACAATACAGAGTGTCCCAGTAATCATCGTACAACCGGAAAGGGGCAGATTTCTCTCGAGCTATTAAGTTGCAATCGTAAAATGAAATTTCGTTGTGTTATATTAGAGAATATTCTCGATTTGAATATTCTCTTCAAGATATTTATCTCTGTCATGCAGAATACCTTACGAATTAATGAAAACCATAAATCAATGAATGCAATCGCTAATATCTCTAACGTGTATTATTAGTTCTTCATGATATTGATCACGGTATTCATTTATATTTCAACACAGTCGCCAGAAATCTGCAGGGAGACGTTGAGGTGGTCAATAAGGGATGAACACCTTCATTTATATTGCAAAATAATATTATTTCTGGCAATATTCTAGTTGTGATCAATTTTTTAATTTTGATTTACAAGTTTATTCATTTTCAGATTTATAAAATTTTGTATTTTTTCATTTTTATATTTTTGGGGGTTTGAATGTGTTGAGTTGTAAATTTTAAAATGCAGGAGTTTGGAAATAGGAACTTTCAGATTTATAGGATTTTGAGGTTACAAATGCAGAAGTTTTGAAATTTGTAGGTTAATAGGATTTTGAAGTTAGAAATACACAAGCTTAGAAATTTTTAAATTTATAAACTTTTGAGGTTAGAAATTTACAAATATAGAAATTTGGATATTCCAAAATTTGCAAGTGCAGAAATTTACAAATTTAAAAATATACATATTAACCAACTAAAACTTGTAAATTCTAAACTCAACAAATCTCCATAAAATCATAAATGTACCCATTTAAAATAAAAAAAAGAGCAAGTTTGTTGCACCAATTTAAAATAAAGAAACAAACAAGTCTAAAAAATAATTGATCCCAAGTACTAAACTTTTCAAAAATCCACCAACCCCACAGTTCCCCAACGCCACAATTCATTCCGCTATCAAGAGTTATAATATTTCTATGAAATTCCATATATGTCTTTTACAGCAGGCAGTGTCAATTTATTATCGCTATTATCAACAATTACGAAACTGGCTCGAAACGGGTACAACTAAACGCGGTACGTGGCAATTAAGTTAGCACGCGTATAGCGAACACGCATGCACTGTCACGTAGCAAAATGTCGACAAGTGCGGTGCACAAAGTGGAACGGGTCCACCTATCATTTTTTCACCGGAGAAAAATAAAAACACCCCACGTTTCGATAACGCGATTTTTTCTCCGCTGAATCGATTGCCGTTCCTCGAGGTTCAACGTGTCGTAACGCGAGGCAACGTAATCAAGTCTTTTTCTCGTCGTTCAGGAAGCATTCGAAAAGGTCGGCGGTTATCTGCTTGGAAACGCATCCATCTCGACACGATTTTACGTAGAGACCTATCATTTGTTCGTGGCTGTAGAAAATCGAAAATCGTACCGTGAACAAAAACTGTTGCTTTCGGAGATTGCAACTTATTTTATGTAATGGTGGGATTGAAAATTAAAACAATGGGGAATTGGTCGGAAGTTAGTCGAAGTTTTTTCATTTCTAATGGGTAAAATTTCTGAATATCTAAATTTGTCAAGAAGGCAAATTTCTACACTTCTATCAAAAATTTTCAAATTTCCATAAGACCTTTTTATACTTCCAGTTATTAAGCTTACAATTATCAAGCATGCAATTATCAGACCTCCGGTTATTAAGCTTGCAGTTATCAAACCTCCAATTATTAAGCTTATAATTATCAAGCTTATAATTGCCAGACGTCTAGTTATCAAGCTCAAAATGATCAAATCTCCAATTATCAAGCTTGCAGTTATCAAACCTCCAATTATTAAGCTTACAATTATCAAGCTTATAATTGCCAGACGTCTAGTTATCAAGCTCAAAATGATCAAATATCCAATATCAAGCTTGCTGTTATCAAACCTCCAATTATTAAGCTTACATTTATCAAGCTTATAACTGCCAGACATCTAGTTATCAAGTACAAAATGATCAAATATCCAATATCAAGCTTGCAGTTATCAAACCACCAATTATTAAGCTTACAATTATCAAGTTTATAATTGCCAGACGTCTAGTTATCAAGCTCAGAATGATCAAACCTCCAATTATCAAGCTTGCAGTTATCAGACCTCCAACTATTGAATTTACAGTTATCAAACCTCCAATGGTTTATTACAAAAATTGATATTTAATAACAAAAATTATTATAAGTATAATATACATGTGTTTTGACAAATATGTATTACAGAAATATATGTATCATAAAAAATAATGAATAATAAAATTATTTATGGATGAAAACAAAGAGTGATCAGTTTATTTATGAGAACACACAGAAAGCGAAATTCTTAAGAAGAATAACAGAATATTTTAAGACACGTTTAATTAAATACAGTGAAAAGGAAACAATGACTACTAAATAGTTTTTCTATTAAAGAACATTAGGAGAATCGTATTACTGCTCTAATAACTTTCCAGCTGAATTTAAATCAATTATGTACGAGATAGTAGATACGTATGGTAGGTGAATAGAAAGTGAATAAAAACACGAGTTTCTTTTCTATGTTTAAGAAAGTAAAACTCGCATAATTTTGCTCGGAAAAACTATCAACATCTTCGTTAGACAATGAAATTACTTTTACACTGGTAGGTCATGTATGTAGTCTATTAAAGGTCTTATAAGAAATATCTCAGCTTCTTATTTCATCATTTTTTTGTCAACATGCAACTGTCGTGCATAATGTTATTTATACATGTGTATGTATCCATGTAGGCAATTATCAGACCTATAGTTATCAAGCTTACAACTGTCAAACTTTCAATTATCAAGATTGGCAGACCTTCAATTATCAAACTTACACTTGTAATTATAAAGCTTACACTTACCAGACTTTAGTCTGAATCAAGCTTATTATTATCAAGCTTACAATTATCAAATTTGCAATTATCAAGCTTGCAATCATCAGACCTCCAGTTAGAAAGCTTACAACGATCAGACCTTCAATTATTAAGCGTTCAATTATCAAGCTTACACTTGTCAAACTTCCAGTTATCAAGCTTGTGATGATCAAATCTCCAATTATCAAGCTTGCAATTACCAGTCCTCCAGTTATTGAGCTTACAACTATCAAACCTTCAATTATCAAGATTAAAAGTATCAGACCTTTAATTATCAAACTTACACTTGTAATTATCAAACTTACACTTATCTGACTTTAGTCTGAATCAAGCTTATTATTATCAAGATTGCAATTATCAAATTTGCAATTATCAAGCTTGCAATTATCAGACCTCCAGTTAGAAAACTTGCAACGATCAAACCTTCAATTATTAAGCGTTGATTTATCAAGCTTGCACTTGTCAAACGTCCAGTTATCAAGCTTAAGATGATCAAATCTCCAATTATTGAGCTTACAATTACCAGACCTCTAGTTATCGAGCTTACAATTAACAGACCTCCAGTTATCGAACTTTCAATTAACGGACCTTCAATTATTAAACTTGCAATGAAACTCCAAGCTATCAATGACACATTAACTCTTCAAAGTTCACTTTTTAAAATCAAATCATCAGTCAACTCATATTAACACCAAAGCATAATTAATTACAATTAACCATATGTGATAACCATTCCTTCCATGTAAATTAGACATCGCGTGCGTGATAGTCGATCGAATAAGTCAAATATCGGCCCGACTTTTTAATTACAGTCGTTAAAATCGTTTCAACCGTAACGCGACGTTACAGTATCGATCACCGTAACTGGAAAAACCTGATGCAAAAAATGTCGATCGATCGGCCGCACTTTGATGCGTGTCCGACTGTTAATATCAACTTAGAATCGAACATGCGGTCAGGTGAAAGTATCCTATGATACGTATATTATGGAAACGCCGGCAAACGTTTGGAATCATATGTAGCAATGGTTCTCAACCTTCTCAATAATTTAGATTCTATCATTGCTAATTGTGCCTCCCATTATCGTCAAAAACAAGAAAACCACGATGTAAAGGTATAAATTGAAACGGAATTTCAATACGACAGCACGAAATGTTAGATTGCGTGAAAAACAGACAGTCATGTAAGGTTTTCAGCAAGCTACGAGTGCGGGATTCGTGTTACGAGTGAATCCGTTGAATCCAGTTCGTGAACAGCCAGCTAATTAGCTCGACTGAAGCTGGACGTAGGCATAAAACATTGTTTCCGACTGCGAAAGGGGAAAAGATCGAGGGACGATACGGGAACCGTAGGTAACCCGGCAGCAAAGGAAGTTCACGTCCCACCGTGCCAGATGTTATCTCAATTTATTCAGGGCTGCGATCATCGCGGAGATCTAGGGATCGTGCCGAGAGTTCTGTATTGTTTGCAGTTTTTTTAGAACAACTCAACAAAACTACATTTTCTTGAAAACAAAATGATAGCGCGAGGTGTGTGGAATTTCTGGTATAGTCTGGGTCTCAGACTTTGCTGCAGTTTGGAAGAAATTTCTGCTAGTACAACTTTACTGGATTCTGGAAGTTTTTCATTTTTTGGTTTATATATTTTCTGAGCTTTCAAGGTTTGAAGTTAGGTAATTTGGGAGGTGGATAATTATTTAGATACAGGATTTATGTACCTTTGGATTCTGAAGTTGTCAAGTTTTGGAATTGAATAGTTTGGATTGGACAGTTTGTAAATTAACAGATTTGCAAATTTAAAAATATACAAATCTTCAAATCTTTGAAGTACTAAATCTCCAAATCTTCAAATCCTCAAATTGAATAGTTTGGATTGGACAGTTTGTAAATTAACAAATTCACAAATTTAAAAATATACAAATCTCCAAATCTTTGAAGTACTAAACCTCCAATTCTTCAAATCCTCAAATCCTCAAATCCTCAAATCTTCAAATCTCTACATCTCTTCACATTTTTAAATCTCTAAATCCCTAAATTTCTAAACCTCTAAACCTCTGAATGTCCAAATCTCCAAATCTCCAAATCACTAAATGTCCAAATCTCTAAATCTCCAAATCTCCAAGTCTTCAAATCACTAAATGTCCAAACGTCCAAATGTCTAAATCTCCAAATCTCCAAATTTCCAATTGTCAAAATCCCCAAAAATTCCAAATCTCCAATTCTCCAAATCTCTAATTGTCCAATTGTCCAAATTTCCAAATCTCCAAATCTCCAAATCTCCAAATCTCCAAATCTCCAAATCTCCAAATCTCCATGTCTTCAAATCACTAAATGTCCAAACGTCCAAATCTCTAAATCTCCAAATCTCCAAATTTCCAATTGTCCAAATCCCCAAATCCCCCAAAATTCCAAATCTCTAATTATCCAAATCTCCAAATCTCCAAATTTCCAATTGTCCAAATCCCCAAAAATTCCAAATCTCCAAATCTCTAATTGTCCAATTGTCCAAATATCCAAATCTCCAAATCTCCAAATCCCCATTTCTTCAAAGCCTCCAGTAACATTAATACACCCTTAATGTTAGAATCCCTCTAGCTATTAATCCACAGGATGTTCTTCACAATGCAACAAGTATCGTTTACATAAAAAAAGATAAATGCAATGATGAAGGTAATAAATATTATAAACATGCGTCTACCAGAGCGTTAAATTCCGTGCCTCTTTGTTGCAACTGCATGAAATATAATTAATGATTAATATCTTAAGGGAGTCTATACATCACAATGCACTCATCTGGATATGTAATATCTGGCAGACAAAACATACGGTTTTTACAACGATACAACTACATTTTATTTTAAACTCCTCATGAAATTGAATAAAATTATTGCACTACATATTATACATACAATAATTTTATATATATATGTCATATAATATTTTATATTTCCTATATTTTACTATATTTAGACATTATACAAAATGACAGTACTTAAGAATTTATCGCAAACAACGCAGGCCCATATAATGTGAGGCCATAAAACGTACACCAGTAAACCTTCGCAAATAAAATCCATATAAAAGTCATATAATCGTCGAAGAAGAGCACAAGCGAAAGAAGTAAATTGCGTTTGTTAGAGGAAGCAGTCGGTAGCAGATTGATTTGATCGATCATGCGGGCAAGGTTAGGAACGACGCATAATCCAGCGGAAATTCAGCCCGTAGGAACTGTCAGATCACCCGGAAGCACGCTCTCGAGAGTCGCAGATAGACAGAAGAAGGACTGCGACCATTTTAAAGAAATCCTCTCGCAGATCTTGTAGGTATTTCTTTTCGTCCCTCCTCTTTCCTTCGATTGTCTCTCGTCTTCCCGCGGTTCTCTCTTTCGCTCTGTTTTTCTTCGCTCGACTCGATTCCTGCTGAATTACTTTTCAGAGCCAGCCGGAAGAAACCTCGCAGACGGATCTGCAGTATTGTACCTCGAATTCGGCAATGGATGCACACGACGTATTTATACGTTTTTCTGTATGTATTGTTGGACTTGTTTGGGAATATGGAGTATGCTTTCATGTACTGATGGCAACCCATAAGTTGGTGCGTGGGGCTGA
The DNA here is from genome assembly GCF_000220905.1 of Megachile rotundata. Taxonomy (NCBI): domain Eukaryota; kingdom Metazoa; phylum Arthropoda; class Insecta; order Hymenoptera; family Megachilidae; genus Megachile; species Megachile rotundata. The sequence continues at coordinate 247,253 of NW_003797192.1, forward strand.
GGTTTAGTTCATAATTTAAAAATTTCAACATTTTGTTAAAATCTTTTCTAATAGGAAAGTTTCTGAATATTTAAATTTGTCAATTTTCAAGAGACAAATTTGTGCACTTTTAAATATTTAAACTTGTCAAGGAGGTTAATTTCAACCATTCAAGCTTGCAATTATCAGACCTCCAATTATTTAGCTTACAATTATGATACCTCCAATTATTAAACTTACAATTATCAGATCTTCAGTTATCAAGCTTATAATTGCCAAACGTCCAATTATCAGAACAATAACATCTCCAATTATCAAGCTTGCAGTTATTAGACGTGCAATTATTGAGCTTGTAGTTATCAAACCTACAATTATCAAGCTTACTATCGTCAGATTTTTCGCAGATCTCCATTTATCAAACTTAAAACGATAAAATCTCCAATTATCAAGTTTGCAGTTATCAGACGTCCAATTATTGAGCTTGTAGTTATGAAACCTCCAATTATCAAGCTTACTATCGTCAGATCTTCACAGATCTTCAATCATCAATCTTATAATTGCCAGACGTCCAGTTATCAAACTTAAAGCGATAAAGTCTCCAATTATTAAGCTTGTAGTTATGAGACGTCCAATTATCGAGCTTACAGTTATCAAATCTCCAATTATCAAGCTTATAATCATCAAATCTTATAAAATCTCCAGTTATCAAGCTTGCAGTTATCAGACGTCCAATTATTGAGCTTGTAGTTATGAAACCTCCAATTATCAAGCTTATAATCATCGGAATTTGCCAGACGTCCAGTTATTAAGCTTAAAAAAGTATAAAATCTCCAATTATCAAGCTTGCAGTTATCAGACGTCCAATTATCGAGCATGCATTTATCAAACCTCCAGTTATCAAGCTCACAATTATCAGATCTCGAATTATCAAGCTACTTGTCAGGCAACAAATGTTCACGACTCAACTACAAACATTTACAATGGCCTTCTTTTACTTCGAATCACGCGCCAACTCGTGGAATGTCGCCTATACTTCATACTGTACTACAATCAGTATTGAAACACGCGAAGATACAAATAGTGTGTTTCTAACGGCTAGAATTGATCGAAAGCGTGATATCGGAGAAGATATTTTAGTTAAATGATCGAATAATTGATATTCGTACATGTTTGCAGACGCAATTGTGGCAACCTCGTTTCAGACGGTGACTACCCTCCGAAATAAACGGGGATAAAGTAAATATTTTAAACAGACCGACGAATAGGACGAATTGATTAAAGAAAACTGTGTCATCGTTCCACTTTTATATTCGTTACCATTGATTAAATGTAAATTGCTGGTGGAAATCCGTAAGTGTCGGAACATTCGAATCGATGACCCGCCGCTTAAAAATTCGCTGCCTTTTATTATCAGAGTATTTTACTGAATAAAGTACACCTATCGAGTTCAGAATTCGAGCAACAGTTCTATGTTAAGAATTGGGTAGCCTACATTCGCTATCGCAGCTATCGAATGTCTTATTGATCATTTATAGACAATTTAGAATCTTCTACGCGTTAAAAATGCAGGAGATATTGTTTTCCAGATATTTCTGAATACGGTTTCAATTTCTTGGATGGAGTTGACGGGGATTGAATATAGATGCTTTACTATTGATATAAATAATCGAAAAGTCGATTGCCATTTAATCGAAAATAATTGAAAATCACAAATGAAAAGATCACAAAAACAAAGATTGTCACAAATGATCTTGTTTTTGACAGAACCTAAAAATACCATAAATTACTATGAAATACCATGAATTATCTTGAAGGGCCTCAAGAAATATCTCAAACTTGAACTACTAACTTAAACCACCCAAAGAAGTAAAAGTAGCCAAAGAACAAATTAAAGAACCCAACCTAACAACAAACATCACCCACCTAGAACAAAACAGCTATTCAAACAAAGTGTCGAAATTCATCGATTGATGTTGACAGCGCAAACCGATTGTTCATAGGATCAAACCGGAAGTAGGGGATGGTGTCCAGAAGGCAATTACGTTAATCGCAGCTGTGTGGCCTAAAACATAATCAGGAAGGGTGGGAAATGATGTATGGACACGTCCAGTTATGTGCTCGCGACGTTGCTCAGTCGAACCCGATGGAAGTGCGGAAACGTGCAAAAAGCCGACCGACCTTGTTCCACTTCCGTTGAAGCTTTAGGGAACGAGCTTACTTGTGTAAATGCTACACAACACGTGCACCAGCCGCGGTCGAGCCGTTTCGTTATGTAATCGTTTCGTTATGTATACAGGTCGTTTCAGAATTGAAAGCTGCCTTGGAGCTGGCATTCTGATGGCTGCCTTTATTAAATGTCGTAGGAAAGTTTGGTTGAAGTGGAATTGGAGGTAGATGGGTAGCTAGTAGATAGGTAGGTATAGGAGATAGGTAAGTAGTAGATAGGTAGCTAGTAGATAGGTAGCTAGTAGATAGGTAGCTAGTAGATAGGTAAGTATAGGAGATAGGTAAGTATAGGAGATAGGTAAGTAGTAGATAGGTAGCTAGTAGATAGGTAAGTAGTAGATAGGTAGCTAGTAGATAGGTAGCTAGTAGATAGGTAAGTATAGGAGATAGGTAAGTTATACATAGGTGGCTGGTAGATAGGTAGCTAGTAGATAGGTAGCTAGTAGATAGGTAGCTTGTAGATAGGTAAGTATAGGAGATAGGTAAGTAATAGATAGGTAGCTGGTAGATAGGTAGCTAGTAGATACGTAGCTAGTAGATAGGTAGCTAGTAAATAGGTAGCTAGTAGATAGGTATAAGTAATAGATAGGTAGCTGGTAGATAGGTAGCTAGTAGATACGTAGCTAGTAGATAGGTAGCTAGTAAATAGGTAGCTAGTAGATAGGTAGCTAGTAGATGGGTAGCTAGTAGATAGGTACCTAGCAGATAGGTAGCTAGTAGATAGGTAGCTAGTAGATAGGTAAGTATAGGAGATAGGTAAGTTATACATAGGTGGCTGGTAGATAGGTAGCTAGTAGATAGGTAGCTAGTAGATAGGTAGCTTGTAGATAGGTAAGTATAGGAGATAGGTAAGTAATAGATAGGTAGCTGGTAGATAGGTAGCTAGTAGATACGTAGCTAGTAGATAGGTAGCTAGTAAATAGGTAGCTAGTAGATAGGTACCTAGCAGATAGGTAGCTAGTAGATAGGCAGCTAGTAGATAGATAACTGGCACGTAGATAACTAGTAGATAGGTAGCTAGTAGATACGTAGCTAGCAGATAGGTAATTAGGACAATAATACATTGGCAGATAGCTAGTAGACAAGGTAGATTGCTGCTAATGCAAGGTGAGATAGGCAGATAAAAATACAGAGCTAACTAGAGGGTAGCTAACTAGTAGCTAGCTAGTTGGTACTATAGGAATAGACAGATAGCCTACTAGTAGTATATGAGTAGATGGTTAACTAGTACTACAGGGTAAGATAATAGACAGATGGCTAATTGTTTGCTCATAGCTAGTACTACAGGGGAGGATAGCTAACTAATAATACTGAGCTAACTAACAGATAACTAACTAGTACTAGAGGAATAGATAGATGGCTAACTGGTAGTATATGGGTAGATAGTCAGCTAGTATTACAAGGTGAGATAGCTAACTACTAATACAGAGCTGACTATGTAGCAGATAGCCAACTAGTGGGACAATAGTTAGCTAGTGGGTAAATAGTTAGCTAGCAATATAAGATAAGGTAGCTAACTTGTAATACAAAGTCAGGCAGCTAACTACTCATACAGAGTTTGATATCTAACTAAGTATACAAGGTTAGATAGCTAACTACTAATACAGAGCTAACTACCAGATAACTAACTAGTAGGATAAGGGTAGACATATTAGCTAGCAATACAGGGTATGGTAACTAACTAGTAGTACAGAGTTGTTAAGCTAACTACTCATACAACGTTAGACAGCTAATAGTACAGACATAAATAGCTAACTAGTAAAATAAAGATAGATAGCTACCCAGTAACACAGAATTAGATAGCTAACTATTAATACAGAGTTAGACAGTCAAAGACAAGTACCATACAAAGTGGTCTACACATGAACCAAATAAAACCTGTACATAATATTCAAGCAAGCCATATTCACAAAATTTTTCTGAGTAATTCACCAGTAAATTATGATGCATTATGATACTTGAAACACCTGGACACTTGAAACACCTTGAATTTAGGTCACTTTGAAGTGACCTTAAAGTAACCTTGACGTTATTAACTTTGAACCTTGAAGAACCTTATTAACCTTGAAGTTATTAAAATTGTGAATGATGTTCCAGTCAAATGATCCTTGCATTATTATAAATTATCCTTTTATTTAAATAAATAACTATAATTATATTTGAGATATTTCAATAGAGGATTCCTCCAGTAGAAACCATTCCTCCAGTAGGTTGATTTTCATCTCCATCTCCGGTTCAAAGTGTGGCGAGCTGTATTTTTGTTTGATATATTATTTTCTCGCCGAGTCTGTGGAAACCATCTCTCTTTGACAGCTCTCCAAAAGTAAAAGTTCAGTACTTTCTTAGTGTACGTTCCTTCCACCTCCTCGTCTCGTTACTTTTAATTATTTCCACGAGGTATTCGTCTACACGTGTACATAGATTAAAAGAGAAATATGTACACGAAATCTCAAGGCTACAGGGATGTATAAGGTAAGAAATACGAGTAATTGAAAGTTTGAACAAAAAGCGTCGACCTATTCACGCGGTTTCTGACATGATGTTAAGGCGTTTGGGGAACTTGGTGATGATAGACACTATGATGATGTTCATTTTGTTTGAGGAAGGTATTGGAAGAGTGTTTAACAGAGATATTAGGGATTTGAGGATCAAAGGATATGACGATCTGGAGATTTGTTGGTTTAAATGGTTGGAGATGAGGTTGGTAAACAAAGGACAAAGGAGAATTAGGAATTTATGGAGCTGGGAATTTGGGGAAATGTGAGTTTGGAGATATTTGAAATTTGGGGTGGGTGGAATTTGGGGATCTAGGGATATGGCAAGGTAGGGATTCGGTGGTCTATCTGGGGAGATAGGAGTTTGTGTGATCTGCAATTTTGGGGGCATGGAAATTTTGGATTTTGCAATTTGGACACTTAGGGATTTGGGGAAGTAGAGATTCGGGAATGTAGGAATTTGGGAAGATAGGGATTTGGGGATTTAGGGATTCGGGAAGATAGGGACTTGGGAAAATAGGGATTTGGAGATTTAGGGATCTGAAGATGTAGGGATTTGGGAAGATAAGGATTTGCTGATTTAGGGATTTAGGGATTTAGGGATCTGGGGATGTAGGAATTTAAGAAGATAGGGATTTGGAGATTTAGGGATCTGGAGATGTAGGGATTTGGGAAGATAGGTATTTAGGGATTTAGGGATTTAGGGATTTGGGGATGTAGGAATTTAAGAAGATAGGGATTTGGGGATTTAGGAATCTGGGGATGTAGGGATTTGGGGATTCAGGAATCTGGAGACGTAGGGATTTGAACTATAGGGATTTGGGAATATAGGGATTTTGGGATTTGAAGATCTGTGGATATAGAGATTTATAGAGCTACAAAATTTAAGATCTGAGAGTTGAGGCACATAGCAATTAGTTAATTTTGCAATTTGAGGTTGTAGCTACTTGGAGATATAGTATTTGGAGGTACAGAGGTTTAGGGATATAGGAATTTGTGGAACTGCAGAATTTGGAGATCTGAGGATTAGAGGACATTTTGTGAATTTTGCAATTTGGGGATATAAATACTTCAGGGTTTTAAAATTTGGAGATCTAGGAATTTGAGGTTATAAGAGTTTAGGAATTAATTGATTGATCGATCGATTGATTGATTGATTGATTTTATGATTGATTGATTGATTCATTCATTCATTCATTCATTCATTGATTTTATATGGGCCTCGACTGCTATGATCATTAGCCCAGTTTGGGAACATAAATATACGAAAATCAAATAATTTGACGCTCTAAAAATTTGCTAATCTATTAAACCTTAAAAAATCTGAATATTCAAAAATTTCCAAAATTCCAAATTTTCAAATCTCTCAAAAATTTATCAAATGTAAAAGCTTGAAAATGTCGCAATCTCAAAAACATCAGAGTTAACATATCAAAAAATTGTCAAGTGCACACGTATGCTTTGTCCAGAGTAAATGCCCGTTGCAACAGAGTGTACACGTCACTCTGCATGTCCTTTTTTTTCAAGACGCAACATTGAAATGTTGTCGCGCGAGAACCCGTCCTATTCAGCGAGCAGCTGTGAAATAATATATCGAGGCCAGGAAGGATCTTCGATCGCGAGAGTAACGAGCGTTTAACTACGGCTTTGGCTTAGGAATGCCAACGGATCCTTTTTCATCCTTGAATTAACAAGGACACTGTTGAAGGGAGGAAGTCAAGAAGGGCCGGAATGCGGCCGACAATGTACTGTCACGTACCGAAGCTATTTTAACGCATCTACACGGACGCAACTTTGAAAACAGCCTTTATAGAAACGGAGACGGATTATTTCAGTCGAGTACAATTTGTGTTACAATAAATATTTATTCTCAATGATAAAATTTTAATTTTGCTCTTCTGGGAATAGAAATTTTGGTTTTGGAAGATTTGGAATTTAATTGAATTTTTTTGTTTAGTTCAACTCTGCTGTGTTTGTTTAATTAATTTTATTTATTTAGACAATTTTACTTGTATCAATTAATTTTATTTATTTAGGCAATTTAAATTATTTTAATTCATTTTATATATTTAGACAATTTTATTTATTTTAATTAATTTTATTTATTTAGACAATTTTACTTGTTTTAATTAAATGTATTTGTTTAGACAATTTATCTTATTTTAATTCATTTTATGTATTTAGACAATTTTATTTATTTTAATTAATTTTATTTATTTAGACAATTTTACTTGTTTTAATTAATTGTATTTATTTAGACAATTTAACTTATTTTAATTCATTTTATGTGTTTAGACAATTTTATTTATTTTAATTAATTTTATTTATTTAGACAATTTTACTTGTTTTAATTAAATGTATTTGTTTAGACAATTTATCTTATTTTAATTCATTTTATGTATTTAGACAATTTTATTTATTTTAATTAATTTTATTTATTTAGACAATTTTACTTGTTTTAATTAAATGTATTTGTTTAGACAATTTATCTTATTTTAATTCATTTTATGTATTTAGACAATTTTATTTATTTTAATTAATTTTATTTATTTAGACAATTTTACTTGTTTCAATTAATTTTATTTATTTAGACAATTTTACTTGTTTTAATTAATTTTATTTATTTAAACAATTTATCTTATTTTGATTCATTTTATGTATTTAGACAATTTTATTAATTTTAATTAATTTTATTTATTTAGACAATTTATTATAATAAATTTATTTGACATAATTATGTGCATTTACAAAATTCAGTCCTACATTCTAAAATAAATTAAATTCATTAAATTGTTAAATAAATATTAAAATGTTAAATATCACATTAGCTTGAAATTTTTACATATACCATAGATAATCAATAAAATCAATATAATCGAAGACATCGTGATTTTGCTAAGATTAGACTTCTTACCCCAAATAAAAATCCCAGTTACATCAGCGCTATCATTTCATCTTATACACGATGTTGCAACATTTTAAAAGGTTGCGAAATATGTTGAATACAAGCCGACAACTGTAAAAATCCACAAACGCGAGAGATGTTCAGTTAGCCGTAACATTTCGCGCATCTGAAACTTTTTTTTCCCGCGAATTATTCAAGCGCAACTCCGTGGTGGTTTTTTTTACTCGCCAATGGAAACTCGAGCTTTACGCCACGCATAATGAGAGGAAAAATAATGAAAATAACGCTCTGGTAAAATTATTTCTCTCCCTCGTCGGAATGAATCGTAAATACACCCGATTAAATGTGTACCTGATCCACTATTGTGTACCGCGATTACGGGAAACTTGGGTACACCGAGAAGATGGATCGTTGATTCCCATCGTTACCATTTTAGATCGTGAGATCAAGACCTCGTCCTTATTCGTGTCGCGATTTGATGATCGTTAATGAATGCTGCCTCGAGAGCCTGGTTGAATTAATTCAATTGATGCCTTAGGTTTGTAACACTGATCCTATTTGTGGAGTTTCGTTTATGGAGATTGGAGGGTTCTGTGATTGTTGGGTTACGAGCTTTTACAAAATTCAGATTTCAGAGCTTGGGATATGGATTTGGAGGTTTGGAGATTTTATAGGTTAAAGGTTTGAAAGTTTGAAGATTTGGAGGCTTAAAGGTTTGAAAGTTTGAAGATTTGAAGGTTGGTAGGTTTGAAGACTTCAAAGTTTGAAGGTTTGAAGATTTGGAGATTTGGAGATTTGGAGATTTGGAGATTTGGAGATTTGGAGATTTGGAGATTTGGAGATTTGGAGATTTGGAGATTTGGAGATTTGGAGATTTGGAGATTTGGAGATTTGGAGATTTGGAGATTTGGAGATTTGGAGATTTGTGGAGATGTGGAGATATGCAGATGTGGAGATGTGGAGATGTGGAGATGTGGAGATGTAGAGATATGGAAATTTGGAGATATGGAGATTTGGAGATTTGAAGGTTTGAAGATTTGGAGCTTTGGAGATTTGGAGATTTGGAGATTTGGAGATTTGGAGATTTGGAGATTTGGAGATTTAGAGATTTAAAAATGCAGAGATTTGAAGTTTTGGAAATTTGGAAATTTGGAAATTTGGAGATTTGGAGATGTGGAAATGTGGAGATGTGGAAATATGCAGATGTGGAGATGTAGAGATATGGAAATTTGGAGATATGGAGATATGGAGAATTGGAGATTTGAAGGTTTGAAGATTTGAAAATATCAAGGTTTGAAGATTTGAAGATTGGAAGGTTTGAAGATGTGTATGTGTGAAGATGTCAAAGTTTGAAGCTTGAACTATTTGAAGTTGTGTAAGTCTACAAGTTTGAAGGTTTGAAGATGTGAAGGTGTGAAAGTGTCAAAATTTGAAGATTTAACTATTTGAAGGTTTGCAAGTCTACAAGTTTGAATATTTAAAGATGTGTAGGTGTGAAGATGTCAAAGTTTGAAGGTTCAACTGTTTGAAGTTGTGTAAGTCTACAAGTTTGAAGGTTTGAAGATGTGAAGGTGTGAAGGTGTCAAAGTTTGAAGATTTAACTATTTGAAGGTTTGTAAGTCTACAAGTTTGAGTGTTTGAAAGTATGTAGGTCTGAAAATGTCAAAGTTTGAAGGTTGAACTGTTTGAAGTTGTGTAAGTCTACAAATTTGAAGATTTGAAGTTGTATAGGTGTGAAGATGTCAAAGTCTGAAGGTTTGAAGGTGTAGTACCACAAATAGTATCCAAACCGGTCTCCTAATCTCCTCAAAACTTCTTCAACTAAAAAACAATTCCCAAATTCCCAAAAAGATGTCCAGCCACCTCAAAAAAAAATAAAACACATACCCGTCACCAGATGAAGCCTCGCCAGGACCATCACAGCCACGACGACACACGGTCCCATCCTCGAGAGCAAAGAAAGCGTTCCTGTTGATCGCCTCATGTTCACTCTTCCTTCTTCTTCTTCACGGTTTACCCTCGCACATGTCTGAAATTATTTACGGTGAATGATCGACTGAGGAACGCCGTGAACGCGGCGCAGCGTGACGCATCGCGCTCGTCGAACGCATCCCGCACGTAAAAGCGCATTCGCGACCGAATCGTCTTTTCTTCCGACGAGAAGAAACAGCCGTTCTAACGAGTAATTAAGCTTGGATGGGTAGGGATAACGGTCGAAGTCGCCATAGAAAACGATGCAAGTCGGCCCCGAGGCGTAACAGTGTTTGCGTCGAGAGGGAAGCGGCCAGGCCGACGCGTTTGCCGTGCAATTAAGTTCAAGTTAAAGAGAAAGCACCGACGGACGGTATGTCGTGTTAATTGTTCCCGACGGTGAAATTGTGTAAATGTGCAGGGCGCGGGAACAGGGACGCGAGCGAAAACGAAATTATCCCTGCATGAGTCTGCTACCGGAGCTGCTGTTTTCGGAAATGGTGGATTTTATCTTTTTTCGCAAATTTTCTTGCTTTGAATACTTTATCTCGAAATTTATTGAGTGTGATTTTTGGGAGAGTGAAAATTTTTTGTATGTAGGCTTTTAGTTATTTTTGTAGTAACCTGTTTTGCATATTTTTTGAAAGAGTTTCTTGTTATATATTATACTTGTTGATGTGCTCAAAATCGCATCAGCTACTTATGCATATTTTTATGACTTTTTTACTTGTTATTATAACAGCTTCCTTTACATATTCTGATTATTTTTTTACTTATTCTTGTAATAACCTGTTTTACATATTTTTTGTAAGAGTTCCTTGTTACTTGTTCTTCTTTCTAGGTTGATGTCCAAAGTCATATTAGCTAATTGTATATATTATACCTGATTTTTACTTATTTTTATAATACCTTCCTTTTATATATTCTGATTATTTTTTTATATATTTCAGTAATAGCCTTTTTGCATAATTTTATAAGAGTTTCTTGCTACTTGTTTTCCTTTTTAGATTAATGTTTATAGTCGTATTAACAACTTGTATATATTATACCTGATTTTTACTTCTTCTTATAATAACTGGATTTTATATATTCTTTAATAGCCTGTTTTGCATATTTTTGTAAGATTTTCTTGTTATATACTCTCCTTGTTTACTGTCACTCGGTTATTTGTACATATATTTATACCTAATTTTTAATTATAATAGCTTTCTTTTAAATGTTCTTATTATTCCTTACATATTCTATCACACCTAAAATAAAATGTAAGAAGGTTTTTATTGACAAAAAAAAGTTAGGAAATGTGTATCAAGTATTTCATTTCCTTAAGTGAGCGTAGAATTCCAAACCCCTGCGTCCGCCATGTTGGATTTTTATGCGCATGCGCGCCTGTAACCTCAACGCTATTCTTTACGAAGTTTTTAAACTTGTAAAACGTTGCAATTAGAAATAAATAAACAAACGATAAAACATAATTAAATTTACACTTTATCTCAAGAAAACATTGATTTTAAAGAAAAGTATGTGAATAAATAAAGCAGTACGAATCTTATAATTGTTTCTGGCAATTATAAGAAACTGTGTATTATAACTGTGAATAATGAGGACCAATGTAAGTACTGTTCCTACAATAATAAGAATATAATTAATTATATGTAAAACTATGTATTTCTTGCAGAAATAAGAAACTACATAACTATATCTTTCACAATGATAAAAAAGCTATAAATGTAATCTCGCAATTCTCACAATAACAAGAAATTTAACTTAACTTTTTACTACAACGAATATATCTTTCACAACACTACAAAACTATATGTAACCTTGTAATCATTTTTCATACTAATAAAAAACTACATAAATTATTTCTTACAACAATAAAAAAACAATATAACTTCATGTCGTACAATAATAAAATACAATGAAAATGTGACAATTATATCTTATATCAATAAAAACCTTGTCAACTATCTTGATATTTCAATGTTAACTGTTTTACTAAAACAGTAGACTGTTTCAAACGCAACAGTCAAATTCAGTTCGTCAGAAAATCGCAGTGGAAAAGAAGGAATGTTAAAAACTTAGCGACAGTTTATCATAGACAATCTGTGTCGAAGTTTTTGCACGCTACGATTTCACTTTCGACGGTGCCGGTAACCGTAACTCGAACAAATTGCCATTACGCGAATCGTGACTGTCAATCAATTCGATCTACTGCGGAGGATCTCACAGTGGATCGAGAACCTATCGCAAAAGAAATCTTCTTTGATCGTCGACTCGATTTAACCATCCACGACACGTTTTAATTGACACTCGTAATGGACTTTCCTTTTTTGCTCGCGGTTTGTTTAAAGCGAAACACGCTTCCGTGTGAAGAACGCTTTAGTTTTGAGACTGTGATTGATGAGATAAGTGATATGAGATGAATGAGGTTGAATGACGTTACTCTTTTTTGGTTCAAAGGTTTCGGGGAGGTTTGATGACTGTAGTGAGGACTTTATTTTGAATTTGTTTATTTGGACAAATTTAGAGTTTGTGTTTTTAGAAATTTTTGAAGTTGAGATTTTTTTTATTTGTGAATTTTTAAGTTTGTACATTTTTATACTTGTAGAATTTGTCAATTTGTACGGATCTAAATTTGTACATTTTTGAACTTATGAATTTTTGAACTTGCAAATTTCCAAATTTGTAAACTTCTAAGCTTACAAATTTCTAAATCTGTAAATTTGTAAACTTGCAAACTTCTAAGCTTGCAAATTTGTAAACTTGTAAATTTCTAACCTCAAAAGCCTACAAATCCAAAAATTTCTAAATGTGTAAATTTCTAACCTCAAAAGAGTATAAAATAAATCGGTAATTTTAAAAGCTTTCAAATGTAAATTTTCTGCAATTTTAATTTTCTTTTCTTGAACTTAATTGGCAAGATTTTTCAATATATTCTATCTCAATTGCGGAAAAAAAGCATAATGCTGTTTCGAGAATCAAATTAATTTTTAATTGTGGCTTGTAATAATCAGATTTGTACAAGAAAATTCGTACGATAAATAATAGGAACAATTAAACTTATTACTTTAATATCAGGGTACGCTATGATTGCGGTACGTATCGAATAAATCAGCAATGTGTAAATCATTAAAATGTATAAAATGTGTGTATGTATTGTACTTAATGACTTCCTTCCACAACAAGGGTGCAAATAAAAGATCGCTTGCACAAATTATTTAGAGACATCGACGCAAATTGAACGTTATTTCCTATTTCCGCTGTGTTGAGTCATAGAAAGTGGTATCGGTATCTTCTGTAATCTACAAATCGATGAAACATTTAATAATATTAATACGAAGGAGTAGATATAACAAGAGACGACACTGGAGAAGGAAACCCACCTCCTAGAGAGACAGAGGACCAATTTAAATGCCCAAATCAAAAGAATCGGGAATGCGCATGCGCACAGTGTATAAGTATGGCGGTCGAAAAAGAATAGTTTAAACCTGCATATTCACCAATAATTTATTTGTAATAAATATTTTGTCATATCTCTGTAACACATTCATCTGTAATTTCTTGTGATATATGTATAGTTTTTCGTTTTCTTAGAAGTTATTTGTAATAATCATTTCCGTAATATATATTCTTCAAATATATTTTGTAGAGCAATCATTTTTATTCTTTTCCTTTTCAACTTTTCAACGCCGCAAAATTGGTAAAAGTACCTCGAAAGACAATATTATATACAGAAAATTTATTGCGAATATATTCCAAATTATTGGGGGTTGACATGAAGGTAGATTTGCTCGATTTAAATTTCCCGCTCGTTTGTACAACTAATTTAAAGGGATAGCGTTTTCGAGAGATCAAAGGTGAAAACAGAGAGTGTCGCCTTTGGTTTATTTTTTGGTGATACTTGTATTGATACTGATATTGATACTGATATTGATACTGATATTGATACTGATATTGATACTGATATTGATACTGATATTGATACTGATATTGATACTAATATTGATATCTGATATTGATATTGATACTGATATTGATATCTGATATTGATACTGATATCGATACTGATATCGATACTGATATTGATACTGATATTGATATTGATATTGATACTGATATTGATACTGATATTGATACTGATATTGATACTGATATTGATACTGACATTGATACTGATATTGATACTGATATTGATACTGACATTGATACTGATATTGATACTGATATTGATACTGACATTGATACTAATACTAATACTAATACTAATACTAATACTAATACTAGTATTAAAAGCACAGTCTCTCGAACCGAAAATACTAATGCTAAAAACACAGTCTCTCAAACACAAAAGACTAATGCTAATCAACCTAACCAACTCTAATTCTTATTTTATCCGCTAAAATAATCCTTGAAGCATTAAAAAAATTATTTATGAATCTGTCCCAGTAAAATTAAGTAAGACAACTGACATTTAAACTGGAGTGTGTTATGTAAATGTCTCTTTTTTTAGGACATGTTTCAAGCACCGTTTCACTTATACTTTTTATTGTAGACTAATTTTGGTGGAGCGGAAGATTTGATCAGACTCGCTCCTAGATGCGAATTAACAAGATGTGGAACATTAAAGCCTGCAATTTAATAACCATGGACTTTCTCGGTGTTTTGTAAGATCTTACAAAAGTGAAACTGAGGTGTTGGAGAATTTTGACCTTCGAATCTGCAGATCAAGGAGTTTGAAAATCGGAAAATCGAATAATTTGGAAAATTAGGAAGTTGAAAATTTAGAAAGTTGGAAGTCCAGAAATTTATTAAGGTTGGAATTAAGGAATTTTAGAATTTGAAGATTAAAAGATTGACTAATCTGGAAATTTGCAAAATTAGGAAATTTTAAATTTAAAAAATTGGCAAGTAGAAAATTTGAAAATTCGAAAACAAAAATTTAGAAATTTAAAAAATTATATATTTCTCTGACAAATATGTCAATTCAAAATGAAACTAAAAATCCTTCAACAATAACCTAACCAAATGAAAGCAACAAAAGACGATAATTATAACAATTGAATAAAAAAAACTCTACAAAATATCTTCCTTAAAAATTCTCCCATACATTTTTCCTTTTTTACAATTTTTTTAATTTTACAGTTTTACATCTTTATTTCTTTCAGTAGTTATAATAAAGAATTTTAAAAATGTTCTCACATTATCATTTCATATTCCTTCATAATCCCTTAAACAATGTCTATTATCCCTTGAATAAATCATCAACTTCCTATCTTTCTAGAAATCCCTATGCACCTTATCTCGCCTAGTTTTCCGCAGCTAATAAATTCAGTTCATGAGAATCAAATCACAGGAGCATCGTATCCCACGAACATTCCACCCGCGTTAGAATCATGATACCGCTTGAATCACTATGCTTGACCTTGATAAAGAACCAGTGCCGGGTTAACAACCTTAGGGACCCTATATTTAAGAATTTGACAATTTGGGGATTTGGAGATTGGGAGATTTAGATATTTGAAAACTTGATAACTTGGGGATATTAATATTGGGACATTTAGGAATTTGGAGAATTTTACACTACGGTGTTTGACAATTTGACAATTTGGGAATTTGGCAATTTGGGAACTTGACAATTTGGGAATTTGACAGTTTGGGAATTTGACAATTTGGGAATTTGGCAATTTGGGAATTTGACAATTTGGGAATTTGACAATTTGGGAATTTGACTATTTGGAAATTTGACAATTTGGGAATTTGGCAATTTGGGAATTTGACTATTTGGGAATTTGATAATTTGGGAATTTGACAATTTGGGAATTTGACAATTTGGAAATTTGACAATTTGGGAATTTGGCAATTTGGGAATTTGACTATTTGGGAATTTGATAATTTGGGAATTTGACAATTTGGGAATTTGACAATTTGGAAATTTGACAATTTGGGAATTTGGCAATTTGGGAATTTGGCAATTTGGGAACTTGACAATTTGGAAATTTGACAATTTGGGAATTTGGCAATTTGGGAATTTGACAATTTGGGAATTTGACTATTTGTAAATTTGACAATTCGGGAATTTGGCAATTTGGGAATTTGACTATTTGGGAATTTGACAATTTGACAATTTAGGAATTTCACAGCTTGGGAATTTGACAATTTGGAAATTTAGGTATTTAGAAATTTGGCAACTTCGGGATTTAGGTATTTGGTAATTTGGTATTTTGAATATTTAGAACTATGAAGTTTGGAACTTTGAGAATCTGGGGATTTAGGTGTTTGAAAATTTAGGGATTTGAATATTGGGATATTTAGCTATTCGGAAATTTGGAAATCTGGGTATTTAGGTATTGGAAAATTTAGGTATTGGGAAATTTGAAAATTTTTCTGAAAGTATCCTACATAAAAAAACTTGAGCAATTCCTGAAAACTTTCCCATCTTGATACAGTACATTCTATATATATATTTTGAGCATATTCCTCTCTTAATCCAGCACTGTAAAGATCCGATTCCGCGAGAGGCGTTCGCGCCAAGTGCGAAGAAGATAGCCCGAGTGAAACACCGAACCTACTTTAAAATGGCTAAGGAATGAAAGCCGTATAAATTTCCAGGCGTTTCCAAGTGCAAGGACGCTGCGCAACGCTTTCTACTAAGACGACACGATCCGATTACCGGGAACCAGGATAACAGAGGTGGCACGACAATCGGATACGCTGCTTTAAGCGAATTCTTTGCAGGGATTATTATCAGCGATCCCGTTCTGCTCGTCCCTCAACGAACAAAAGCTAGAGGTTTGCAACGCGACTCGGTGAAAAGACGTTTATCCTGGACCGATGGATTCGTATTCGTATCCTACGGGACAATGGGGTGGCCCGCATCTCGAGGATACCTCAAGGATGCTCCGTGCGTGCATCGATATCTGACTGTCATTTTTCAAATGGTTCGAACGTAATCAAGATTAATTTTCTCTAGAACAAATTGCTTCTTTAACGTCCTTGGCAATATTTTTATATTGTAAAATTTGCTATTATTTTTATGTAACTGCAGTTATGTCTATGTGACGTGTGTAGCTTAAGTCAGTAGATACATATTTAGTATGTAACGTATGTGACATATGTAGCTTAAGTCAATAGATACATATTTAGTATGTAACATATGTCACATATGTTACATACATATGAGATATTAACTTATGAGATATGTATGTAACGTATGTGACATATGAGGTATAATATATATATGTATATATAGCAAATCACTAGACATATGTAGTTTCAGTTAGTAGATACACATATGACATATGTAGCTTCAATTGTTAAATACACACGTGTGACATATGTGACTTAACTCGTGAGGTACATGTGTAGCTTAATTCATGAGGCACAATACATATGTAGGTAACATATATAGTTCAAATCATTAGACACATATGCATATCACATATGTAACTTGAGTCATCAGATACGATTAACATATGTAACATATGTAACTTAACCCATGAAGCACATGTGAACATGTATGTAACAAGTACCTTACATGTGTATACGTAACATGTATCTTGACTCCAGAGGTACATACGTGCACATATGTAACATATCTACCTTAAGTCATGAACATACATATAACATATGAAATTCAAAACACTGAACACATATGTAACATATGTATCTCAAACCCATGTAGTACACATATCTATAACACATGAAATTAAAATAACCGAACACATATATATGTATCTGAACTCATATATCTTTAAAGTATGAAGCTTATTAAAGTATGAAGCTTAAATTAAAAGATATGAATGAATCATATGTATCTTGAACGATCAGATGCGTATGTAATATAGTTAATCTCGATGCGCACGCTTCGAGGATAAAGGATCTTCGAGTTGCGTCGCTGCAATACAAACGATAGTGTGGTTTCCGGTGGCATCCGAGAATAGATACGAGACAAAACTCCGCAACTCGAGGATCCGAAGGAAGCGTTTAATAAGAAGCTCGTAAACGGTGTAACGACACTTCCGTTCAGTATACCAGAGAGCGGGAGGTTAGACTTTCGCTCAATTACGTGTTTCGTGTTGCGCGAGTGAACGGTATCTGGCTTAATAGCGCGAACTTGCTACCTGATGCCCTGTTATTGGTCTCGCTGTTATCGCGCGCGCGGGAAATTTGAAATTGATTGATGATAAGATGAAGTATGAAACGGTTTTTGGCTCTTATCTCGCTGTGTGTCGGTTCTATGACAAAAATGGTTATTAACAGAGTTGTAGCTTAGGAAATTCTCTATAAAAACAGTTCTATATGTTTTCTTTGTGGAAGTGACCATTTCCGAAATAATATCGTATGAATTTGAGTGTGACAAAAATTATATATTTAATTCCTAGCGATAACTTATTAAATATTAGTTATACGACAAAAACAGTTATCACAAAACTTGTAGCTTAGGAAATTCTCTATAAAAACAGTCCTATATATTTTCTTCGTAGAAGTGACCATTCCCGAAATAATATCCTACGAATCCGAGTGTAATAAAAATTATGTTTTGAATTCCAAACGATAACTCGTTATGCATTAGTTATATGACAAAAATAGTTATTACAAAACTTGTAGCTTAGGAAATTCTCTATAAAAACAGTTCTACAAGTTTTCTCCATAGGAGTAACCGTTTCCTAGATAAGATCATGTGAATTTGCAAGCAATAATTACTATGTACTTAATACTGAAGAGTAGCTCATGATCTATCAGTTCTACATCATAATTAGCTATTACAAAATTTGTAGCTTAGGAAACTCCCTACAAAAAACTCCTATAAGTTTTCTCCGTAGAAGTAACCGGTTCCTAGATAATATCATGTACTTCTGCAAGTAACGATAATTACATATCGAACCCTGAAGAGGACAGGTCTCGAAGAAGAGGAAGAAATACAACTTTCTTGTTTCTAAATAATATAAATTATGTCTACTACGCTATGCTTAAAACACTCTACTTCTGAAGTGCAAATGAGTACACTTCCCAGAGGATGATTGAAACCTTACAAGTCATCCTACATGAAAATTACACTATACATATATGAAGATTACACCTACGAAAAAAACTAATAGAACCCTTTTTGTAGGGAATTTTCTCAGCTACAAATTTTATTATAACCATGTTTCTCGTAGGACTGACGAATAATGAGATATTCGCGAATATCTTTCAAACACAGATCACACTTGTTGGTCAAAACGGTGAAATGTCTGCACAAAAGCTTGCTGTTCCCTATAAAGAATTCTTAATTACCCTAAATTCTATGTGACTGGAACTTTCTAAAAGGTACAAGGACATGTCTTCATTCAGATATGTTCATATTATCCAGGATTGACAAAAGGATTAACTCGCTCATCATAAATAAAGGATGCAATTGTATAGATTTCTACCAGATAAAAAGATCCACTCTGAGAAGTTTCAAAATGATCCAGTGCTTACCTAAAGCAGGACGTTACCCCTAAGAAACCAAGGTAGATCCCAACATGAACAATGTTCGTTCGCACTCGAAGGGGTAGCACACACGAACACACCAAGTGCAAGGACACCGCACGGCACTCTTGATCCAAATGAACCGTTCGTATCGCTCGATCGAGGTCTTTAATAAGATCCGTAGGAAGAACTCGCAGGTGGCCGATGACAAATCCGCCCTACCTGTTTGCCGCAAACAAGGCGAAACTTTCGCGTTTCACGTTTCACTGGCGACTGGCATTGGCCGCGGTCGGACGCCGGTCGTACGTCCACCACTTTCGGTCCACGAGGTGTACCCCACGAAGCGGAAGGCAGACTTTCAACGCGGGCGATGAAAGAGACACGGTGAACGGAGTATCGCGGCCTGGTTCGCTCGTGTATACCGGCCAACAAACTGGCAAATGATTCCAGCGTGTACTAGCTGTACGTATATCCACTGTTTACCCCCCTTTGAGCGCGGACGATGTTCGTCCTTTCGCTTTCAGCGGCCACTGACCACCGACCCGATCGCGTTGCACCCACCTGCCTAGTTTCTTTCTTACATTTCACTTGATTTCGCTCGGAAAATTCTGAAGGACTTAAGGGTACTCTTGTGAACGCTGTATCTACTGAACTATGATACGCATATGATGAATCTGGTGAAAGATGTGTAACCTCTCAAGAGTTCCAGACGTTAGAGTATACCTCCAGATCATTGTTATGTCGCTATACATTTGTATACTTAGATCGTAGATATATCACCCACATCTGATACAGATTCTTACATTGCCTGACCTTCGGCTAGATCCTTGTGTTCAACTTACGAGATAGCTATAGGTACCTACATCATCCAGATTCTTATGTTGTCCACATCTCTGTACATGTTAATCACATCCACATGTCACGTCTATGTCGTCTAAAGCCATGTGCCATCCAAATTTCTATGAACTTAAATAGATCAATTAAATCATTAGGTGCCCACATTTCTAGATCAGGTATATTGTTCAGGTCTGTACATTCACCATATCTCCACATGTCTGCATCCTCCAGATATTGACCAAATCTCTGTGATATCTAGATTCGTATCACATGGATCTTGTATCGTTGAATTCCCTGAATCATCCAGATTTCTATATCCCCAAATCCTTGTATCATTCAGGTACCTACATTCTCCAGATTTCCACATCCTGCATCATCAAATCCCTATATCGGCCTAATCTCTATAGTCTTCAGATGTCTACATTCTCCAAATCCTATATTGTCCAAATTTCTGTATTATCTAGATTCGTACATCGCATGGATATTTGTGTCCTTGAAATTCCTGAATCATCCAGATTATTCCCAAATCCCTATATCATTCAGATACCTACATACTCCAGAGTTCCACATCCTCCACATCCTCAAATCTCTATGTCGTTTAAGATCTCTATGTCAGATCTTAAAATTCTCCAAACCTCCACATCCTCCAAATCCCAAAATTCTCCAAACCTCCACATCCTCCGAATCCCAAAATTCTCCAAACCTCCACATCCTCCAAATCCCTAAGTTACCCAGAACTCCCCACCCAGATCATTCATACCATATCCGGAAATCCCCCATAACGAGAAAGTGAAACAAAAATTTAATCGCTCTAACGCGTATCAATTCCGACACGTTGCATAAGACTTTCAATTATCCCATCATCGTCTAAGTACACGCACATATTTATATTTCATGCCTATCAGCAAGATCTGCATTCAATTTCACAAAATAAATAACTCCAACAGATGATTGATGTTGCTACGTTTTTCTGCAATATACGGAAACCATTCATTTCTTCCGCGCTACATTTGTTTTTTTCACGCGTACATTAGCGGTGTTTAACGCGTTTCACAAATAAATCTATCTTGACGAGCGTAGGTGTAGGAAACAGGTCTATATTTTAAATTTATCGGGCAATCGAACAAACACATCTTCTTGTTTTGATTTACTGGAGTATATTATGGGACGAGTAATACGGGTAAATTTCGGGGAAGCGTTCTTACGATTGTTTTATCGATTATCGAACATATTTTGGACGGTCGCGAGGAGGCGTGATGGAGACTCTTGACAAAATGGCGGCTGGCGCTGACTCGGACGCTGTAGATCAACCTTCTTAGATAAATATGTGTTCTCTTAATTAACTGAATGATATATTAGTGGATATAATTATAATAATGGACACAAACAGAAAATATAACAAATAGTAAATAGATAAATATAATAAATATAGATATAGATATAAATATAATACATACAACTATGAAGGTAGTGTATCTCCCGCCATATTGTGACAAGTACAGAATTGAAATAAAACTTTCGATGCACTTCATTCTAAAGTTCGATCACAATTACAATTACCATATGACAACCAGTGAATGCAGAAATAAAAATTTTAACCTCTTTCACTTATTTTAATACTGCATCAAGAATAAAGGGTAATTTGCAGAAGGTTAAATTGCTAATACAAACACTTGATAGAACAAAAGGAAAAGAAGTTTTCCTGATTAAGCAATGATTCAGTCAACAGGTTAATCAGCATTTCTGAAAGGCTTGGCGTCACCGTTTCGGTTCTATCGTAAAAACGATCGTACCCCACTTATTTGCATGATTCCGCGTTACGTTCACTTTTCCTCGCTTAATTTGACCGCGTGATTACCTTGGAAGGTTCTTGCCTCCGCTATTGTCTGCTCTCGAATTCCACAGAATTCATCGATCCAAAATTGCTTAAGTCCCCAAAAACTACTCTTTCTGCTTTAAAATCGAGAAAAATCTTGTAACATTCCAAATTACATCGTGGTGGATGCATTCTCAATGGAACCAATTTACTTTCTTGCAGAATATCGCAAGAGTTTGAGATTATTTCACGAAAGTTCTCGAGGGAGATTTATCGATTCTTTTCTTCGGTTGAAGAACTGATTTGCGGTGGATTGTGGGCGCACGAGTTTTTGAGAACCTTGGCCGTGAAAGTCGGGGAAATCTTATTCGGGAAGTTGAAATTTATCTCACGTAGCATTCTGATCGTGCCGCAAACACGCGTGTCCTTCCGCCATTTGTACCAGATTGTTCGGTAATTGTTAACAGCGGCGATTTCATTGGACGTTTATCCTTGGCGGTTTTAGTGGATAGCACAGAAGCAACTAAGATCAATTACTTCGGTTTTACTAAGTTTAACATCAAACTCGAAGGCAACTGTGCACTGAAGTTTCTGCAGATAGCCATTAAACAGAGGAATATGTTTCAAGTTGGGTAATAAAACACAGTACACGGTTAGACAACAAGTTAGCGGGTTTATCAATTGTTTATTATTTATTGGACAATGAGTTTGACTGTTTATTAGTCAATTTGTATTTTATTTAGTATTTTATTAGACGATAAATTTTGAGGTTATTTTGTATTTATTGGGTAATAAGTTTATTGATTATTGGCTATTTATTGGGTGATAAATTTATGGTTGATTATTTACTAGTTAATAAATTTAACTGTTAATAATTATTTGCTAGTTAATAAATTTTGGTGTTATTGACTATTTGTTACTCAGAAAGTTTGTCTACTATTTATTGTTTATTAGACAATAAGTTTAGACTGACTGTTTATTAGTCAATCTGTCTTTTATTTACTAGTTTGTTAAAAAATAAATTTGTCAACTATTTTATATTTAGTAGATAATACATTTAGCTGTTACTGACTATTTATTAGTAAAAAATTTGTCTATTATTTATTATTTATTAGACAATAAATTTATTGATTATTCACTATTTACTAGTTATTCAATTTATCTATTTTTTACTATTTATTAATCCACAAACACATCGATTATTATTTATTTATTAGACAACAAATTTATTCATAATTGATTATTTATTAGCCAATAATTTTATCTACTATAACCTTTAAAAAATTTACAAGATTAAATAATCATAAAGAAATAGAAATTTGATCATGTTTAAGTAAAATTTATAGAAAGTTTATTAAAATCTTGGATGGCGTGTAGTTTGAATCAGGAGTCAGCCAACGATTCAGATTTCACTGAACTGTCGTTGAATTTATTCGTCAGTGAGCTTTTCACAGTTGATGTAAAACGGTTTCACCATAGAAATTCGCATGGTATTAGAAGACATGCCAATAGATAATGCCTTTTATAGAAACTCGTGTTGTACATCGTCGTGAGTTGTTTAGAAAATAAAAGTTTCTTCGTAACATTAACTGTGTTGACTTAATTGAATTGCCTGGTTATTCGTCTTTTTGTGACGATTAAACTTTGATGTTGGGAATTCAAAGAAATTATTTGTGTTAAATGTAAAATTGTTAATAGAAGTGGATACTAGTGGAAATTGGGGGGTTTGGGGAATTTAAGGTTAGGTTATAAGATTTGGAGGTTAGAGTTATAAGATGCGGAGGTTAGAATTATAAGATTTGGAGGTTAGGAAGATTGGAGATTTAAAGATTTGTGGATCTTGAGAACTTGGGGATTTGAGAATTTGGGAATTTAAGAGTTTGGAAATTTGAGAATTTGGAAATTTGAGAATTTGGGAATTTGAGAATTTGGGAATTTAAAAGTTTGGAAATTCGAGAATTTGGAAATTTGAGAGATTGGTGATTTGAGAATTTAGGAATTTGAGAACTTGGGAATTTAAGAGTTTGGGGATTTGAGAATTTGGAAATTTGAGAATTTGGAAATTTGAGAGATTGGTGATTTGAGAATTTGGGAATTTGAGAACTAGGGGATTTGAGAGTTTGGAAATTTTAGAACTAGAGATATTGAGAATTTGGAAATTTTTGTACTTGGAGTTTTAGGAATGTAGGAATTTAAAAATTTGGTGATTTCAGAATTAGGGAAGAGAATTAATACCTTAAGTTTTTAGCAATATAAATATTTAAGAATTTAAAAATTCATAAACTTGAAAATTTGAAAATTTAAGAATGTTGGTCCTTGGCAACATTAAAATTGAAAGATTTGGAATTTAAAGATTTCAAAACCTTTTCATATAAAAACTTAAAAATTCAATCTCTGTAACACACTTAAAAAATCCGAAAGTTCTTAATTGTAAAAACCAACTATCTAACCAATAAACTATCCAGACAAATTAACCCATATAATAACTCCACGTTCGTGACCAATTAACTTTGCATGTTAATCACCGTCCAATCTGATTGAAATATCAACACAGTAGATACGTGCCTAAATTAAAGTAATTAAACGGTGGTGTTCCTACATCAAGAATTTATTAGCTGTTTACACGTAGCTCTAATTACTCACGAAGCTCCATAAAAAAAATGAAATCGCACGAAAGTAGAAGTATAAAACGTGCTAATAAAAAAGTATAACAATCACGGACGATTTACTAACCATATAACAGACAGTCTTGAAAGTATTCTTCCGTTTTGTAACCACCTTTCTATGACTTTTATCTTTACAACTATTGTCTTGTTTTATTTAACCTGATAATAGACAGTCATATGTCCGAAAGGAACACGGAAGTGTTTAGGCTGATCGTCGTTTTTACTTTTAATATGTTGCAAACTTAAATAGATCGTTTCTGATTTAGATAACAGAAAATGACGAACAATTTTGTGCAATCTTAAGAAACAGCTGCATACAATTTACGTTCACTTTGCTGTTTTTATGTTTGGTAAAGTTACATTACCTTTTTACACGTAATTATGGTTTACGGTATAAGCTTTAATAGGCTAGAAATTTTTTTATTATGTAAGTTTATTGATTACAGATTTTTATATTTTAGAAATTTGTACCGGAAGTTTAGTTTTAAGATTGCCAAATGTCTATGTTCACAAATTTCTAGATACAGAAGTTCTCAGATAGTTTTTCTAGATTAATTTCCTAGATAACTAACTCCTTGTATCCCTTAAATTCCTTAAATTCTTGAAATTCTTGAAATTCTTTGAGTTCTTTGAATTCTTTGAGTTCTTTGAATTCTTTGAGTTCTTCGAATTCTTTGAGTTCTTCGAATTCTTTGAGTTCTTCGAATTCTTTGAGTTCTTCGAATTCTTTGAGTTCTTCGAATTCTTTGAGTTCTTCGAATTCTTTGAGTTCTTCGAATTCTTTGAGTTCTTCGAATTCTTTGAGTTCTTCGAATTCTTTGAGTTCTTCGAATTCTTTGAGTTCTTCGAATTCTTTGAGTTCTTCGAATTCTTTGAGTTGTTCTTCGAATTCCTTGAATTCCTTGAATTCCTTGAATTCCTTGAATTCCTTGAATTCCTTGAATTCCTTGAATTCCTTGAATTCCTTGAATTCCTTGAATTCCTTGAATTCCTTGAATTCCTTGAATTCCTTGAATTCCTTGAATTCCTTGAATTCCTTGAATTCCTTGAATTCCTTGAATTCCTTGAATTCCTTGAATTCCTTGAATTCCTTGAATTCCTTGAATTCCTTGAATTCCTTGAATTCCTTGAATTCCTTGAATTCCTTGAATCCCTTGAATTCCATAAATTCCTTAAATTCCTTAAATTTCTTAAATTTCTTAAATTCCTTAAATTCCTTAAATTCCTTAAATTCCAAGAAGTCCCTAAAAGTGAATGAGTGAGAGTCTCCTTTCTCCTCCATTTGCTTCTCTTATGCAAACCAGAATTTATTGTTGGATGCATATCTACCTGGCATCGGCGAGCCATGGCACGGTATCAACTGGATTGTGGATGAAAAGGGAAATGTCAGGAGTGGATTTCATCGATTTCGGTACACTTTCCATGGAAACCTCGCTGCAGGAATACTTATGAACCACTTTTTCCCTCGTTTTTCTCCGTTTTCTATTCTGTCTCACATACGCTACGCTTTCTGTGTTTTTATACTTCTTCGACGTAACGTTACGATTTATCGAACATCAGCGATCGGAGATAACATGCGATTTTGATTTATAAGATAGAATTATTGACATAATTATGGATCCCTTGTCTTATCTACAATAGTCAAAATAATTTTAAATACCTTGTCTTCAGTGATCAAAATAATTATAAATACCTTGTTTTCAATGATCAAAATAATTACAAATACCTTGTCTTCAGTGATCAAAATAATTACAAATACCTTGTCTTCAATGATCAAAATAATTACAAATACCTTGTCTCCAGTGATCAAAATAATTATAGATATCTCATCATATCTCTCAAAACCGAAATAATCATACACGTCTTCCCATCAATTATTGTAAAAGTCCACTTCGACAAGTTCCCATTGTAGTCAGAAATTGAAAACACGTGAAGGGTGTTCTGCCTTTCCAAGACACGCGTAGACAGAGCAGAAAAATGCATAGGGACTCGTTAGGGACGTCTGTCCTCTGGCTTTTGCCGATTATTACGTGAAAACATAAAGTGTGAAGTGCGAAGCTGCTCGCGGAAAGAGGTCAAGAGTCTTTTGAATCGTCGTTACGGTTCCTCGCGCCGAACAATACGACCGCCGACGACGCGTCTGTGTTTCGGCTTTTAATACCAGATTTCTCCAGACCCGTCGAATCGTATAATCGATAGAGACTCTGACTTCTCTCTAGGAAATACGAAAACTCGAGAAGAGGTCTTCTACTATGTCGACCTATACTCATCTTCGGAGACCTTCGAATTTATTGTGGATTCAGGGTTTGAGAAGCTTTTGTTGTGATGTTTTGTGGATCTAGGGATATTGGGGGTTAGTTCTCAAATACGCAAATTTTCAAATTTCAAAAATTCTCAAATCCCCAAACTCTCAAATTCCCAAACTCTCAAATTCTCTAGTTCTCAAATTCCCAAACTCTCAAATTCCCTAGTTCTCAAATTTCCAAACTCTCATATCCCCAAACTCTGAAGTCCCCAAACTCTCAAATCCCCAAACTCTCGAGTCCCCAAACTCTCGAGTCCCCAAACTCTCGAGTCCCCAAACTCTCGAGTCCCCAAACTCTCGAGTCCCCAAACTCTCGAGTCCCCAAACTCTCGAGTCCCCAAACTCTCGAGTCCCCAAACTCTCGAGTCCCCAAACTCTCGAGTCCCCAAACTCTCGAGTCCCCAAACTCTCGAGTCCCCAAACTCTCGAGTCCCCAAACTCTCGAGTCCCCAAACTCTCGAGTCCCCAAACTCTCGAGTCCCCAAACTCTCGAGTCCCCAAACTCTCGAGTCCCCAAACTCTCGAGTCCCCAAACTCTCGAGTCCCCAAACTCTCGAGTCCCCAAACTCTCGAGTCCCCAAACTCTCGAGTCCCCAAACTCTCGAGTCCCCAAACTCTCGAGTCCCCAAACTCTCGAGTCCCCAAACTCTCGAGTCCCCAAACTCTCGAGTCCCCAAACTCTCGAGTCCCCAAACTCTCGAGTCCCCAAACTCTCGAGTCCCCAAACTCTCGAGTCCCCAAACTCTCGAGTCCCCAAACTCTCGAGTCCCCAAACTCTCGAGTCCCCAAACTCTCGAGTCCCCAAACTCTCGAGTCCCCAAACTCTCGAGTCCCCAAACTCTCGAGTCCCCAAACTCTCGAGTCCCCAAACTCTCGAGTCCCCAAACTCTCGAGTCCCCAAACTCTCGTAGTTCTCAAATTCCCTAGTTCTCAAATTCCCTAGTTCTCAAATTCCCAAACTCTCAAGTCCCCAAACTCTCAAATCCCCAAACTCTCAAATCCCCAAACTCTCAAGTCCCCAAACTCTCAAATCCCCAAACTCTCAAATCCCCAGGTCAAAAAGTCCAATAATAATATATAATAATATAATAATAATAGTAACCACGTGTTTCTGTTCCCAGCAAACACAGCAATTATCAGAACTATAAGAGTACCGTGTTACAAATCCCCACAAAACGAATTTATTTCGGTAGAACCATTGTACCGGGCCTACGAACCAGAAACTTTACCGATAATCTTTAACGGTACAAGCACGCGTGTGCCTAACCGTTCGTTTGTTACACGCTTCTCGATTCACCGATAAATCGTTTCAGATTGCGAG
Source organism: Megachile rotundata (assembly GCF_000220905.1). Lineage (NCBI taxonomy): Eukaryota > Metazoa > Arthropoda > Insecta > Hymenoptera > Megachilidae > Megachile > Megachile rotundata. The sequence goes on from NW_003797192.1 coordinate 275,227, forward strand.
GAGGCGCGTAATAACATCGGTTACAGCGAAACTTCCGTTCGTGTCGCGTGCGCGTTCTGTAACTTTCGTTCTCGAGCGCAGCCGCCTGTACAGCCTTTAGAGAGTTATCGCTTATTAAGGTCGAGGCGGATTTACGTTCAGGTGATCGTATCGGGAACAGACTCTTTATTACGAAATTTTTCGTAAATATAGGAAATATTAATATGTATCCGGTAATTCGATCGAGTGCGACTTTTGCGGGATCTTCGATGTTGAACGGGTTTTGTGGAATAACGATTTGAACAGTTATCGGAGCTGTGACCCTCATGATCAGTCGGTTAAAACTGATTGGTAATTTATACCGATGCAAAGGAAGTTCGTTAACACGATGATTGCCGCAATAAAAGTGGTTAACTGTAGATGGCATAAGAATAATAGCAATTATACTGAATGAAGTAATATTATCTTGCTGTTACGTTTGTAGATCACAAGATAGATTTGGAGAGTTTTTGGAGGTTCATAGTAGCATAGATAAGATTCATGTATTCGTAGATTCATAGATGTATCGATTCATAGATTCATAGTTTTATAGGTTCGTGGGTTCATAGATTCATATAGGTCCACATAGGTCCATATAGGTTCATGTAGGTTCATGTAGGTTCACATAGGTTCACATAGGTTCATATAGGTTTATATAGGTCGATATAGGTTCATAGGTTCATAAGTTCAGAAGTTCATATACGTCCATATAGGTCGATATAAGTTCATATAGGCTCATAGGTTCATAAATTCATATACGTTCATAGAAGTCGATATAGGTTCAAGTAGGTTCACATGGGTTCATAGGTTCATATAAGTTCGTATAGGTTCATATAGATTTATATAGATTCGTATAAGTTCATGTAGGTTCGTATAAGTTCATAGATTAATGTAGGTTTATAGTATCATATAGGTTCATATAGATTCATATAGGTTCATATAGGTTCATATAGGTTTATAGTACCATATAGGTTCATATAGATTCATATAGGTTCATATAAGTTCATGTAGGTTCGTATAAGTTCATAGGTACATAAATTCTAGTCAATAGCTCCACAGGCCCACATGCTGTTCGTGTCCATAAGTTGCACATAAGTGCATATGTTTATAGGTTCATATAGGTTCATAGGCTCGTAAGTTGTTCATAGATCCATAGGTTCACAAATTGTTCGTAGACGTGCACGATTATGTATTGCTCATACGTCTACAGGTTCATAAATTATTCATAAGTCTATATGTTCATAAATTGTTCATAAGTCCAAATGTTCATAAACTGTTCACAGATGCACGTGTTTGTTAATTGCTCATTGATCCATATGTTCATAAACTGCTCATAGGTCTACAGGTTCATAAATTGTTCATAAGATCATATCTTCATAAACTGTTCATAATTCCATATGTTCATAAATTGCTCATAGATCCATATGTCTATAAATTGCTCATAGATCCATAGACCACTCCTTGACCCACGTATAGCCATTAAGCCTTGTAAATACAAGAAAACTTGCTCTTCCTGCAAACTTTTAATCCCGTAACAATATAAAATTCATCCATCTCTGTCTCTCCCGAGGCTGAACTTAAATGGCAGCTGACCGGAAGCTATCGCACGCCATCGTACCTCTCCGTAATTACGAATTTACTTCTTCTGTCGGTTGTTTCTTGCCCTCGGAGCAACGTGACCGTGTCTAACTGGACATTACAGACGTGTTATAACGTCATCTGGCACGGAACACGATGGAAGCTGCCACGAACAGAAATTAACAAGGGCAAAGAAGGGCAAGGTCGGCTACACGGATGCATATTGCGCCTCGATAAGTTTGATACCTAACGACACGATAGAACCACGGATAAATCGTGTACATAGAAGCGTGGGAGAATTAACCTTGCTTGGAAATTAATGGCCGGCATTCCTTTTTCCAGTTTATGGCCGTTGAGCGTGACACATACTCGTAATACTATTAACACATGCTGGTCAATGGTGAACACTGGGGATTTATAGGGACTCTTGTTAGATTACGTTTACAAATATTTTCGTGTAATGGTGCTTTTATTGATGTTGAGTGGATGGAGGGTTGACGGATGGAGGGTTGGGTGGATGGAGCGTTAGGTGGATGGAGGGTGTACCAATGGGGAAGAGGTTTTGGTCACATCAGTATGTGGATTAGAACTAGCTATGGACTTCTACATATAAGTAGTCTACACATCCTAGATCTATACATATAAGAAGTCTACACATTCTAGATCTACACATTCTAGATCTACACATATGAGTAGTCTACACATCTCAGGTCCATACATATAAGAAGTCGACACATCCTAGATCCACACATATAAGTAGTCTACACATCCTAGATCTACACATGTGAGTAGTCTACACATCCCAGGTCCATACATATAAGTAGTCTACACATCCTAAATCTATACATATGAGTAGTCTACACATTCTAGATCTATACATATGAGTAGTCTACACATCCCAGGTCCATACATATAAGAAGTCTACACATCCCAGGTCCATGCATATAAGAAGTCTACACATCCCAGGTCCATACATATAAGTAGTCTACACATCCTAGATCTACACATATGAGTAGTCTACACATCCCAGGTCCATACATATAAGTAGTCGACACATCCTAGATCCACACATATAAGTAGTCTACACATCCTAGATCTACACATGTGAGTAGTCTACACATCCCAGGTCCATACATATAAGTAGTCTACACATCCTAGATCTACACATATGAGTAGTCTACACATCCCAGGTCCATACATATAAGTAGTCAACACATCCTAGATCTATACATCGCTAGAATAAACATAAGCAGATTTTACGCTCCAATTTTTTTTCTGATTGTTGCTATAGATTACATCAAAGACAATGAAGTATAATTTCTCCGTAAATTGTCTGACCATCGTGACGTGAGCTGCATGAGGATTTAAGCAGGTCAAACATTTGCTTTTTCTTCGAATCGACGACGCCTCGTACACTTTAAAATCTATCGAAAGCGGCAGGGAAAGCAGTGATAGCTCAGTCCATTGTTCCTTTTATTGTTCCGACTTCGTGGGGAATGTTATTCTGAATTTGTGCATTGGGGAAAGTGGGCTGGGGATTTGGAAGTTGTAGAATTTGGGAATTTGGGAATTTTGGAATTTAAATATTGGGGAATTTGGATATTGGGGAATTTTGGAATTTTGGAATTTTGGAGTTTTGGAGTTTTGGAATTTTGGAATTTTGGAGTTTTAGAATTTTGGAAATTGGAAATTTGGGGATTTGGAAGATATGGAAATTTTAGAATTTGTAAATTGGAAATTTGAGAATTTGGGAATTGGAAAACTAGCGAATTTGAGAGTTTGGGTATTTGAGAATTTGGAAATTTGAGAATTTGGAAATTTGAGAATTTGGGAATTTGAGAATTTGGGAATTTGAAAATTTGAGAATTTGAGAATTTGGGAATTTTGGAAAATTGAGAACCAGGGAATTGAGAGTTTGGGATTTGAGAATTTGAAAAATTTGTAAATTTGAAAAAGCTTTAAAAACTTGAAAACTTGAACTAATATTTACATCGAACATCTCATGGAAGACCCCATACCGCTTTACACTACACTAAACAATACGAACACTCCTTCGCATGCCAACTTTCCAGCCGTCTACCTGCATCAAATGCAAGTCCCGTAACAAAGATCTGAAACAGCATCAACCTTCATCAGAAGCATCCTTATCTGTCGCGTGCTAAAAGCGCCGTCCATCTTTATTTTCATCTGCGCCGGCAGATTCGATAGCAATCTACAATAATTACCTTCTTCCTGAAGTAACCATATTCCGGTCAAAGAGTAGGTTTAAAACTTCACAATTTTTTTCTAAGTAAGAAACTATTTAACCGCTTTAGCTAAACTCTTTTTTGCTTTGTTCATAAAGAATTGGGTTATTTTAAAATATTTTTTTAATTTCGTCAATTTGTCGGAAAATTGACGGTAATTCTGTAAGCTGAACTTTCAAGACACATCTTAATAAATTTGTATAAAAAAAGAACTGGAAATAAAAAAATTAGCGACGCAGCATTGTAAATAATACAACAGACTCTTTATCTTTGACCGATTCAATTGAAACCTCTTTCTTCTCCTTTCGTTGTCCCTGTTTAAATCTTACCGTCAATTAAACCAGTAAACATAGTCAGAATTATATCGTGTTTGGTCTCATTTTAATCGGAAAAATGTGAAAAATTAATTGGTAAAAATTTCATAACGAAAAAGTCAAAAATAAAAAAGTTTTATATTTGCATTGGTATAGTCTCACGGATATACTGGATCCGCGGATTATGTTACATTTCTCAGCGCGCGAGCTTGATGGTGTCGCGAGGGGTCTTCCCCCCACTGGTCATTTTTTCGCGCGTATCGCGAGGGCCGCGGATCGCGAACTAGACACCGCGAACGCTAGGTGGCCAGCCGCGAATCGTTTTTCTCGAAATTATAATGGGTTCCCGTGCCTATAATAAATGACCGCGAGAAAGAGACGACGGCATGTTTCCGATTCACGTATACGGTCTTTACCTGTACATTGAAAGCGGAAGCATGCTCACACTTTATGTTAGGGGATAGCAAGTTGGTTTCATACCCGCGCCTCTAAGTGTCCCATTTTGGGGAATCTCTATTGATGATTCCATTTATGGAAAGCATTCTGCTGCTGACCACCGATGATACACATGTCCTCCGCCCTGCTTAACACTGCTCACCATGGTGACATCCCGATGGAAGCTTCTGTCCCAGACCCAATAGGTACACAAACCCCTGATTGTCCCAAACCCAATAGGTACACAAACCCCTGAGTGCCCTACACTGAATGTCCCAGACCCTGAAGCGCCCTGAACACATCTGGAGTACCCTGACCCTTGAACACCCCAACCCCAAAAATGCCACACACCACTGGGTATCCAAGACCTAGTGCCCCATACCCCCAAATGCTCCACACACCACTAGTTGTCCACAAGCTAGTGGAGTGCCCCATACCCCCAAATGCTCCACACACCACTATTTGTCCAAGAGCTAGTGGAGTGCCCCATACCCCCAAATGCTCCACACACCACTAATGTAATATATTTATAACAAAAAAATTTTTTATAACCTTATTTTATAATTTATTCAAATTTGCATAATGACAAAATGTGAAGAGAATTTTATTACAAATCCATTGGTATATATATACGATATTGCTTCCTACAATTCCTCAGATCAAGTCGGACAATATTACACTATCAGTCAACGTTATTTATAAGCATAAATGAGAAATAATTATATTTACGTTATAACATTTATTGTTAAAGTACATAGGTATTCTATATGTCAATTTTATTAGGTAACGAATAGCTTGAATTTTAAACTTAAACTCGCGTCTCAGCTGATAAAAAAAAATACGAGTTTAAAAAAATATTTTAAAATAGCCCAATCCTTCATGAATAAAACAAAGAAGAATTTAACTAAATCGATTAAGTAGTTTCTGAGAAAAAAATTCGTAAGTGAAGCCTATTTTCCCAAAAATGAGAAAAATTGCAAACTTTGAAGGCTTATTCCTTAACAAATTTGAAACCGACAAAATAATGACTTAAACTCCCCCTAATTTCACATGGACTACAACATATTTTGACTAGAGTAAAATCGCAAATGTAGACGTCTAAAAGTGATCGATTTAACATGGAATGATCTATTTTTTGTTCCGGTATTGGTCCAGGAAATCGAATGGTCGCTCGAAGACATTCACAAGGTTTATTCCATCGAAATGTCCCGCTTGGTCTGACAAAACAATGATTATTATCGGACCGATGATCCATCCGCTCGAGCGTGTCTCGCGTCCCGACGTGCTCGAGCGTGATGCGTTTGCGCAACGCTCGAACGATCATCGATTAGTCGATCTGCGAGTTCGATATCCGGCATTCCCTACGGAAGAATCTTCTCTTCGTGGTTGAAGCGCGTCTTCGTCCCGAATGCATAGGAACGTGAGGCGAATGCGAACCGCTCCGTGGAACACGCGTAATTTATGATTTATCGCCGGCGCGGAGAATCGGCTTTGAGGAAGGAATGAAACCGTTGACCTCCGTGTAATTACAGTTGGATCTGGGTGATTTCGTGCGTTTCTAGGTAAAGTGGAGTAAATGGCGATTTTGGGGAAATTCCGCAATTTTCAAATTTTATAATTTTCAAACTTTAGAGTTCGCAAGTTTTACAATTTCTAAATTCCACAATTCCCCAATTCCAAAATTCCCGAATTCCATAATTCCCCAATTCCATAATTTCTAAATTCCAGAATTCCCCAATTCCATAATTCCCCAATTCCATAATTCCCCAATTCCATAATTCCCCAACTCCATAATTCCCAAATTCCATCAGTCCCCAATTCCATAATTCCCCAAATCCATAATTCCCCAATTCCATAATTCCCCAATTCCAAAATTCCCGAATTCCATAATTCCCCAACTCCATAATTCCCAAATTCCATCAGTCCCCAATTCCATAATTCCCCAAATCCATAATTCCCCAATTCCATAATTCCCCAATTCCAAAATTCCCGAATTCCATAATTCCCCAACTCCATAATTCCCAAATTCCATCAGTCCCCAATTCCATAATTCCCCAAATCCATAATTCCCCAATTCCATAATTCCCCAATTCCAAAATTCCCGAATTCCATAATTCCCCAACTCCATAATTCCCAAATTCCATCAGTCCCCAATTCCATAATTCCCCAAATCCATAATTCCCCAATTCCATAATTCCCCAATTCCAAAATTCCCGAATTCCATAATTCCCCAATTCCATAATTCCCCAATTCCAAAATTCCCGAATTCCATAATTCCCCAATTCCATAATTCCCCAATTCCAAAATTCCCGAATTCCATAATTCCCCAATTCCATAATTCCCCAATTCCAAAATTCCCGAATTCCATAATTCCCCAACTCCATAATTCCCAAATTCCATCAGTCCCCAATTCCATAATTCCCCAAATCCATAATTCCCCAATTCCATAATTCCACAATTCCCCAATACCATAATTCCCCAATTTCGTAATTCCCCAATTCCCAATTCCATAATGCCCCAATTCCAAAATTTTCAAGTTCCACAATTCCCAAATTCCATAATTCCCCAATTCCACAATTCCCAAATTCTCAAATTCTCAAATTCTCAAATTCCCAAACTCCCAAAATCCCTATTTCTCAAATTTCCAAATTCTCAAAATCCTCAAATCTCCCAAATCCCCAAATTACCAAATTCTCAAAATCCTCATATCTCCAAATTCCCCAAATCTCCCAAATTCCCAAATCCCCAAATCTCCAAGTCCCCAACCCTTTAAATCCTAAAATCTCAAATTCCAAGAACATCACATTTGAAACTCCTCCTAAAACACTAAAAATCCCCTAAAATAAAATATTCCTAAAAATTCCCCAAAAATCCCCAAAACTCTCTAAACAAGTGAAACTGTCTCCTCTCCCTGACTCACCACATTTTCACCTATAAAAGCGAGATCTCCCATTTTCGTACGAAACAATCACTCGACCGAGAAATCCGAATTTGTCGAGAACTGACCGAATGACACGAAATCGTATCGTTGAAGAATTGCGAAGAGAATATACATTGAAGTAGGGCCTGGGATCTCCGTTTTACGAGCACGAATATGCAATGCCGAAAGCCAGGTAGTAAACACGAATATCGGATCGCATTGTATCAGTAAAGCATATTTCAATGGCATTCCTGTGATACTGTACCGTGACATTCCTTTACTATGATACTATGATACTTTCAATGACACTCCTTCGACGTACTACAAAGGATCGGATCGAGTTTCTAACGTCAATTGATCGTTATTTATGCAGTACCTGCTGCTAACACACTTTCTGTGCGCCATTTGCTTTTATGAAGAGAATTAGGCTTTCTACGAAAAATTCAGTGTTTGTTTCTGGGATTTGTGGTAGGGTTTGGAATTTTGGATAGTTGGTTTTAAAATTGATTGAAGTTTGAAATTGATTGTTAGAGGGATTCAAATTTGAAATTTTATAGTTTGAAGTTAATTCCCAAATTCCTAAATTCCTAAATTCCTAAATTCCCAAATTCCCAAATTCCCAAATTCCCAATTTCCCAAATTCCCAAATTCCCAAATGTCCAAATTTCCCAAAATTCCCAAAATTCCCAAAATTCCCAAAATTCCCAAAATTAAATTCTCAAATTCCCAAATTCCCAAATTCCCAAATTCCCAATTTCCCAATTTCCCAAATTCCCAAATTCTCAAATGCCCAAAATTCCTAAAATTTCCAAATTCCCAAATCCCCAAATGCCCAAATTTCCCAAAATTTCCAAATTCCCAAATCCCCAAATTCCCAAATCCCCAAATTCCCAAATGCCCAAATATCCCAAAATTCCTAAAATTTCTAAAATTCCTAAAATTCCCAAAATATCCCAAAATTAAGAATCCCTAAAACTCCCAAAGTTTATGAAGGTTGGTTTTTGACATTTAATGATTCATTGAAACTGAAAGTTAAACTTTGATGTTTTATAAAAATATAAAATTTAATTTTCGTAGAGGTTAGAATTTATGAAACTTGAAATTTTTAGTAATTTGAGCTGAAATTCAGATATTTGAATTTTCCACTTAAGTGATTCGAATATTCAAGTAATTTAAATTTGAAATTTAAGTAATTTAATTAATCAAATAATTTGATTTTTTGACTTCAGTAATTTGAACATTCAAGTAATTAAAATTTGAAGTTTAAGTAAAACGTATTCTCAAACAATTTGAACTTTAAATTCAAATAATTCTAAAAATTTGAATAATCCTTCAGATTCGAATTTTCAATTAATTTATTTATTTTTATATTTGAAGAGTTAGATAACAAAAACCTCAAATCTCTACCCGAGTGTAAAATATTTGAAACATTGGGATGTAAAGACGAAATAATTTTCCTCGAGAGGAAAAACAATGTCCAAACAGTGATTCATAGAAGAGATTAATATGTTAAGCTTCCTGCATAATATGTATGACAATGGAACGTAACGATTGAATATCACGGTATTGTCTTAAGAATTCTAATGGATGCGAGTACTTAGACTTGTATAAAGTTGAAGGACTCACAAGTGGGTCAAGTCCAAAATTTAATGCGGCCAAACGACACACTCCGTGAGGAATTAAGATCATAGGCAACATTATGCACAAGGTGATTGCTAAAACTATGTCACCCCATAAATTAAGACTTCATCTTGATATCAATCGATTTTTAATTCTAATGTAATTTCAGTAACATTCGAGCACTAGTACTTTAATTATCCTTAATTTGTTGGGAAATTAGGTACAGTGTTTATTATGAATAATTATTATAAGAGTTAAGAATAAAATATTTTTTATATGTATATGTATAAATGTGTATGTTTAAATGTATATGTATAAATGTATATGCATATGTATTTGTATAAATGTATATACAGGATGTCTCAAAATTAGTGTACGTATGTATACAATATATATATATTAAATTTATAAAATTTATAAAATTTATAAAATTTATAAAATTTATGAAATTCATAAAATTCATAAATTTCATAAAATTCATAAAATTCATAAAATTCATAAAATTCATAAAATTCATAAAATTCATAAAATTCATAAAATTCATAAAATTCATAAAATTCATAAAATTCATAAAATTCATAAAATTCATAAAATTCATAAAATTCATAAAATTCATAAAATTCATAAAATTCATAAAATTCATAAAATTCATAAAATTCATAAAATTCATAAAATTCATAAAATTCATAAAATTCATAAAATTCATAAAATTCATAAAATTCATAAAATTCATAAAATTCATAAAATTCATAAAATTCATAAAATTCATAAAATTCATAAAATTCATAAAATTCATAAAATTCATAAAATTCATAAAATTCATAAAATTCATAAAATTCATAAAATTCATAAAATTCATAAAATTCATAAAATTCATAAAATTCATAAAATTCATAAAATTCATAAAATTCATAAAATTCATAAAATTCATAAAATTCATAAAATTCATAAAATTCATAAAATTCATAAAATTCATAAAATTCATAAAATTCATAAAATTCATAAAATTCATAAAATTCATAAAATTCATAAAATTCATAAAATTCATAAAATTCATAAAATTCATAAAATTCATAAAATTCATAAAATTCATAAAATTCATAAAATTCATAAAATTCATAAAATTCATAAAATTCATAAAATTCATAAAATTCATAAAATTCATAAAATTCATAAAATTCATAAAATTCATAAAATTCATAAAATTCATAAAATTCATAAAATTCATAAAATTCATAAAATTCATAAAATTCATAAAATTCATAAAATTCATAAAATTCATAAAATTCATAAAATTCATAAAATTCATAAAATTCATAAAATTCATAAAATTCATAAAATTCATAAAATTCATAAAATTCATAAAATTCATAAAATTCATAAAATTCATAAAATTCATAAAATTCATAAAATTCATAAAATTCATAAAATTCATAAAATTCATAAAATTCATAAAATTCATAAAATTCATAAAATTCATAAAATTCATAAAATTCATAAAATTCATAAAATTCATAAAATTCATAAAATTCATAAAATTCATAAAATTCATAAAATTCATAAAATTCATAAAATTCATAAAATTCATAAAATTCATAAAATTCATAAAATTCATAAAATTCATAAAATTCATAAAATTCATAAAATTCATAAAATTCATAAAATTCATAAAATACAAAAATTCCTAATGTGTCCTAACATATCCTAAAATCCCCAAAGTCTCTAAAATTCTTAAAATTCCTAAAAATTCTAAAAATCCTGAAAATCCCAAAATTCGTAAAAGTCCAAAAATTCGTAATGTATCCTAACATATCCCAAAATCCCCAAAAGTCCCTAAAATTCTTAAAATTCCTAAAAATTCTAAAAATCCTAAAAATCGCAAAATTCATAAAAATCCAAATATTCCTAATGTATCCTACCATATCCTAAAATCCCCAAAGTCCCTAAAATTCTTAAAAATTCTAAAAATCCTGAAAATCCTAAAATTCCCAAAATTCCTGAAATTCCTAAAATTCCCAAAATTTCTAAAAAATATATATTGTATATGTATAGGTGAAAGTAGTACAATAAAAATGATGTTTAATTCATTGTAAAATAACTTACAATATTTGTTAAAATTAATTATCATAATAGTTCAGGAATAAAATATTATTATGGTATGTATAATAATTGAAAATAAAATATAAGTATTAAGAAACAATGAAAGGTAATTTGTTATAAACTGATATGATTAATGTTTCTTCTATTTTTAGAAAGAAATAGATGTGGATACTTGATTGTGGCCTTATATGAAATTCGTTAAGTTATAGTAGCCAGACGACTTACGCAATTACCGAAACCACTAATTGCATGCAACATTGATTTCACACGGCGTACAGAAAGCAAACTAAATTCGATTAATTGGCAATTCTCACGTCCACGCAACTACAACTTTCACTTATTTCCACGTTCTAAGCAGTATTTTCCGCTTCATATATTATGTTGTTAAAAAATGTTCCAAAAAAGTTGCAATGTAGCAACCATTTCATGGGATTAAAATTACACTGCACCAAAATCTCAGTCTTTAAGAATTCAATCATTTTTAAAATTGCAGAGCTTTGTAATTCTAAAAATCTCTAAAAACTCTAAATTTAAGAAAGTTTCAAAAGTGCCTTACACCCCTTACTTTTCAAAAATTCTTAAGAACCTAAAATTCACAAATCTTAAGATTCTAAAAATTTCAAGACTTTATAAATCTAAAAATTCCTAAAATACCAAAAGTTCCAAATTCCCAAAATTCCAAAAGTTCCAAAAGCCCCAAATTCCCAAAATTCCTAAAATTCCCAAAGTCCCTAAAATTCCTACAGTTCCCAAAATTCCAAAAATTCCAAAAGTCTCGAATTCCCAAAATACCAAAAGTTCCAAATTCCCAAAATTCCCAAATTCTCAAAATTTCCAAAATTCCAAAAGTTCCAAATTCCCAAAGTTCCCAAAATCCCTAAAAATCCTATAGTTCCCAAAATTCCCAAAGTCCCTAAAATTCCTACAGTTCCCAAAATTCCCAAAATTCCCAAAATTCCCAAAATGCCTGAAATTCCCAAAATTCCCGAAATTCCTAAAATTCTCAGTCCTTAAAATTCCTAAAAATCCTAAAATTCCCAACATTCCTAGAATTTCCATAATTTCCAAAATCTCTAAAATTCCTAAACTCTCTAAAATTCCCTAAATTCCCGAAATATCCTAAAATTCCCAAAGATCCTAATCCATTCCTCTCAATCCACCTTGCACCTGCAAAATCTTTACATCACATCACACACCTCATACTTCACCCAACAACAAAACCTGCACTCCACCTAAAAATGCAGCAAATGAGTGTTTTTACCTTCACTTGAATTTCATACGATCAAATAATTACTGTACTCATTAGCCGCATAAATCACCCTTACCTTATTATACTATAACCAGTCTGTCGCAATTCGAGAGATTAGTAACCACGATTGTGTATCGTAAACCAGTTCGCGAATGCTATCTTTTTTTACATTTACCTAACGCTAGTCATGATTTTCATAAGCCAGAAAGTACACGTTCGATTCGCACATATGTTTCGGTGCCCTTTCACGAGGAATGGATTAAATCGATCCAGCTAAACTAGTTACACATGAAAATTATCTTACAGTCCAGTTCCGCCAGTTTTCGATCATTCCTCAATCCGGAACAACCATAATCTCTTTGATAATTATGCAATTAACAAGACCTACGAAACGTAACCTCTTTTTGATCGCGTTGGTAACTTTCAACGTTCGAGTTATTTAAATTACTTTCATTTCAGTTCTTTTTTTTTGCAAAAGTTCTCGTTTAAAGTTTCTTGAATTGTTTTTATTTTTGAGCTGTTTTTATTCGAAGGAAAAACGGTGATTAGTAGAGTAGTGGATAGTGAATGACTTGGTAGGAAATACTTTTTTTTTATCTTTAATTAATGGAGAGATACATTTACGTTGAAGAAATTGTTTATATGTATTCTTTGAAGTAAACTGTTTTATTAATAATAAATAATAATGTAGGTAAGACAGATGTACAGTGGTATATTTATAACAGCATTATAGTACAGCAAAAATAATTATTTTGTATTTAAATGTGGGATTGAAGAGTGATAGACGACAAGATGGAGTAATGGACGACAAAATGGAGTCTTATGACTCTTTGAATGCTTACAATGGAGTCTTGTGGAGTCTTATGACACTTCTCATACCTTCATAAAAAAAGTATAGATAAAACTTTGTTACCAAACGTACCAACTTATTATGAAACTAAAAAATCTAAATAAAGAATAAATGAGCAAACAGTAGTACATAAATTATTACACATATGTTACTTTCTCACTCTGACAGAAATCGGCATACCTTAACAACCTAACCTAACAAATTTCATAGCTAAACTTCGTATCTCAGAAACTTGTAAAACGGTCATTTGATCCTTGGTAATTTTAGTGTTAACAAAGCTAAACTGCGTGTGTCTGCAGTTGGCACGCGACCAACAAGATTCGCAATGCCAACTTACCAGACACGCACGACACTTCCGGAGAAACAACAGATACAATGAACAGTGTACTGATGTTAACCCATGAGTTGGTGACCCAAAGTAAAACCCTCCATGAACATTTGTAGTTACATTTCGGCAAATGAGAATAACAACTGCTGAACGCAAGTAGCACTTGTGAGACGTTTGCCTGTTTTTCGCCTAATTGGCGACCGCGAGAGCCAATATACCGTCGAAAATACGTGTGAGGCCATTTTTCTATTCTGACCAATTGGAGTGACGCTTCTAAACACCACGCGCCAACTCGTGGGTTGACATCGGTATGTGAGAATGTGGAATTTGGGGTTTGACAGTTTGGTGTTTAGAAACGTGGAAGTTGGAGTTTGGATGTTGCGTATTCAGAAATGTAGAAATTTGAGCGGATGAGAATTTGAAGTTGGATATTTAGAAAAGTGGAACGGATTTATGGAAATTTGGAAATTTGGATATTTAGAAGGGTAGAAATTTGGGGTTGTGGAAATTTGAAAATTTGGGTGGAAGGGTAATTTCTTGACAAATTTAGATATTTAAGAGTAGAAATTTGGTCATCATAGGCATTTGGCAAGCTGGATAATTGTAAGCTTGATAACTGGAAGTCTGATAAATGTGAGCTTGATTTTGCAAGGTTCCCAAATTTCTATGTTGTCTAATTCTCACATCTCAAATTGTATAGCTTTACAAATCCCTAAATCCCCAAAGTATATCTCCAAATCCTTATATTCCCAAATTCCAATATCTCCAGATACCTACATCCCCAAATTCCAAAATTCACAAATTTCCATTCTCAAGTTTCACACTCTCCAAATCCCCAAACTTCCAAATTTCTAAATTCTCAAGGTTCACACTCTCCAAATCCCCAAACCCCCAAATTTCCAAATTCTCAAGTTTCACACTCTCCAAATCCCCAAACTCCCAAATTTCCAAATTCTCAAGTTTCACACTCTCCAAAATCCCCAAACTCCCAAATTTCCAAATTCTCAAGTTTCACACTCTCCAAATTTCCAAAATCTCAAGTTTCACACTCTCCAAATCCCCAAACTCCCAAGTTTCCAAATTCTCAAGTTTCACACTCTCCAAATCCCCAAACCCCCCAATTTCCAAATTCTCAAGTTTCACACTCTCCAAATTTCCAAATTCTCAAGTTTCATACTCTCCAAATTTCCAAATTCTCAAGGTTCACACTCTCCAAATCCCCTAACCCCCAAATTTCCAAATTCTCAAGTTTCACAATCTCCAAATTTCCAAATTCTCAAGTTTCACACTCTCCAAATATTCCCAAACTTAAAATTTCCAAATCTCCACACTCGAAAATTAAAAATTTCCCACCCCAAAAATTTACTATCCACAAACTCAGCTACTTTCAAACTGTAAAATTGAACAAATTTACTATTCGTACATCTCTAAATTAATCCATAAATTGAACAGATTACTGTTACCAATCGCTATTCAGTAAACGTAACCAGATCGTGAGAACGCTTCCGTATACTTGCGAAAGAAACGAGAACTGATTGTACAGTATTCTCGCGGTCGATCGATACAATCGATCGATCAATTCGCCTGTTTCGGTGTCGATTAACAGAGCGCAATCACGCCCCATTTCACTGTAATTACCCGCTGTATAGATGCAAACGAATCGATATTTTTCACGTTTCAGTTTGGTGACCCGGATTGCGGCCATCAATTTCCTACATTCAATCGTTTCATAATTGCTCTCCGATATAATTATTGCTGCACGATCACTTTTCTTATTGTCTGTTACAAAAACTACAATTGAAACTCAATTACTATGTTTTGATACTCGTTTAAGATAATGGATCGTAGTTTACTGTGATATTATTACTCTTTGTAGGTTAATATATCAAGAGTCTATCAACGGTTCTTTGTAACTGCATAATTATGTTGTTGATCATCGAAGTTCAATGCTGAAGATTTTTATTAGGTTTTCTGTTAAATAGTCTATTATGTAGACTGTTATAGTTTGTTATATTAACTATTTATGTAGACTGTTACATAGTGTATTATATTGACTATTTATTGTAGATTGTTATGTAGTCTATTATACTGATTACTTATATAAACTATAATATAGTCTGTTATATAGACTATTATCTAGGCTATTATATGAACTATTACATAGTCTATTATATTGACTATTTACATGGACTATTGTATAATTTATTATGTTGACTATTTATACAGACTATTATGTAGTCTATTATATTGACTATTTATATAGACTGTTATATAGTCTATTATATTGACTATATGTGTAGACTATTATACAGCCTGTTATATAGACTATTATCTAGGCTATTATGTGAACTATTACATAGTCTATTATATTGACTATTTACATGGACTATTGTATAATTTATTATATTGACTATTTATATAGACTATTATGTAGTCTATTATATTGACTATTTATATAGACTGTTATATAGTCTATTATATTGACTATATGTATAGACTATTATATAGCCTGTTATATAGACTATTATCTAGGCTATTATATGAACTATTACATAGTCTATTGTATTGACTATTTATATGGACTATTGTATAATCTATTATATTGACTATTTATATAGACTATTATCTAGTCCATTATATAGACTACTATATAGTCTATTATATTGACTATTTATATGGACTATTATGTAGTCTATTATATAGATTATTATATAGACTATTATATTGACTATTAAATTTAGTCTATTACATAGACTATTTCAGATTACAATAACACATATAACTATTACAGAATGTATAAAAAAAATATCAGTACATGTATGCATATATGTACATATGTTAAAACATATGTAACATATGGTGTAATAATGTATTATAATTACGTGAGAATATTTTACTATATAAAATATTGTACCATTACAAAAAATAAAATAAGACAATTTTCATTCTCAGATAAAATTTCAGAGCAGTAGAAAATAAATATACTTGCAAGATTTTAAGGTTAGGTTAAACTAAGTACCTAACCTAACTTACAAGCATATAGTAAATCTAAGCTAACTCCATTTGAATTTTACAGAAACCAATACAAATCATTCAGAAAATGAAATATCACTAATATTGACAAAATTACTATAAGAATTTAAACATAGAAGAATTAGAGATTTTTTCAAATTAAAAAAGAATAGAAATAAATGTTTGTATAATGAATCTAATGAAACTCCATTTGAATTTTACAGAAACCAATACAAATCACTCAGAAAGTGAAATATCACTAATATTAACAAAATTACTATAAGAATTTAAACATAGAAGAATTAAAGAATTTTTCAAATTAAAAAAGAATAGAGATAAATGCTCGTATAAGGAATCTAATGAAACCCCATTTGAATTTTACGAAAACCCATACAAATCACTCAGAAAGAAGAATATCACTAATATTAACAAAATTACTATAATAATTTAAATTTCAAAGAATTTAAGAATTTTTCTAAATTAAAAACGAAATAGAAATAAATGATCTCAATGAGATACGATTATTAAAACTAGATACCTGCAGACGATAATACACCAGAAAAGAATTTCCCGTTTCATAGGTGCGAATAATAATGAAAGGGTGAAATTCTTGTGGTGGAGGGATCCATGATCCCCGTCGTTTCGTTGAATCTATAACGAGCTGAAAGATTGCACTCGAACGACTGCGGGAGACAAGAAAAGCAGGTTACCAGGCTATCGGTGGCCTGTGAACCGCGTTCACGTTGAAAAAGGGGCAAGGGAACGACGAAGAATAAGCCGACATATTTATTCTGCGAGCGATCGAGCGTACGGGCGCCGGTTGAATTTCAAATCGAGCCGTTTCGCGAAACGCCGACGATGCTAGATTAACCAATAAACAAAATGAGCGCTTGATTAGGGTAACGGGAAAACTTTGCATTTCTCTTATATTTATATTAAATTCGTGAATACTCATTTTTAATTTTTTTACCCATTTTGGGTGTACTCGTGTACTCATTGTAGTACGTTCATTGAAAAATGTTGAATATGTGCATATGTGTTCTCATATGTGTACTCATGTGAGTACAGTACTACTTGGGCTTTGTTAAAAAATCAGAATTGATAGAAGTGACTCTATGTGAATTATGTTAGAAAGTCAAAATTGATAGAAGTGACTCTATGTGAATTATGTTAGGAAGTTAGAATTGATAGAGGTGAACCTACTTGGACTATGTTAGGTAGACAGAATTGATAGAAGTGAATCTATGTGAATTGTGTTAGGAAGTTAGAATTGATAGAAATGAATCTACTTGGACTATGTTAGCTAGACAGAATCGGTAGAAGTGAATCTATTTGAGCTATGTTAGAAAGTCAAAATTGATAGAAGTGACTCTATGTGAATTATGTTAGGAAATTAGAACTGATAGAAGTGAATCTACTTAGGCTATATTAGGTAAACAGAATTGATAGAAGTGAATCTACTTGAGCTATGCTGGAAAGTCAAAATTGATAGAAGTGACTTTACGTGAATTATGTTAGGAAGTTAGAACTGATAGAAATGAATCTACTTGGGCTATGTTAGGTAGACAGAATTGATAGAAGTGAATCTACTTGAGCTGTGTTAGGAAGTTAGAATTGATAGAAATGAATCTACTTGGACTATGTTAGCTAGACAGAATCGGTAGAAGTGAATCTATTTGAGCTATGTTAGAAAGTCAAAATTGATAGAAGTGACTTTATGTGAATTATGTTAGGAAGTTAGAATTGGTAGAAGTGAACCTACTTGGACTATGTTAGGTAAACAGAATTGATAGAAGTGAACCTACTGGGGCTATGTTAGGTAAACAGAATTGATAGAAGTGAATCTACGTGAATTATGTTAGGAAGTTAGAATTGGTAGAAGTGAACCTACTTGGGCTATGTTAGGTAGACAGAATTGATAGAAGTGAATCTACTTGAGCTATGCTAGAAAGTCAAAATTGATAGAAGTGACCTTATGTGAATTATGTTAGGAAGTTAGAATTGATAGAAATGAATCTACTTGGACTATGTTAGGTAGACAGAATTGATAGAAGTGAATCTACTTGAGCTATGTTAAAAAGTCGAAATTGATAGAAGTGACTCTATGTGAATTATGTTAGGAAATTAGAACTGATAGAAGTGAATCTACTTAGGCTATATTAGGTAAACAGAATTGATAGAAGTGAATCTACGTGAATTATGTTAGGAAGTTAGAATTGGTAGAAGTGAACCTACTTGGACTATGTTAGGACGTTAGAATATAAAACTTTAATTCTGCATTAGCCATGTTAAGATGTCAAAATGGAAATCAGTGACCAACATTAGGAAGTTAGAATCGATAGCTGTGAATCTACGTGAGTTATATCAGCTAGTTAGAGTATAAAAATATGACTCTACATGAGCCATATTTAGATGTCAGAATGGAACTCAGTGACTAACATTAGGAAGTTAGAATTGATAGCTGTGAATCTACGTGAGTTATATCAGCTAGTTAGAGTCTAAAAATATGACTCTACATGAGCCATATTAAGATGTCAGAATAGAACTCAGTGACCAATGTCAGTAATTTAGAATTGATAGATTACCTATGTAACTCCTCTTAGAAGATAAAATTTATATTAAACTGAATCTGTATGAGTCAAAAAATTGAACAGTCCATCAATTGTCTTCCAAAAAAGTCTCCTACTAACAGTAGCATCTACACGAGTCCCGTTACAAATCACTATAGAAATAAGTGAATCTACGTGACCTTAGAACTCAGAATCGAACCTAAAAGCTAGAGGTAGAATCGAATATAAAAGCTAGAGTAGAATCTAAATGACCTCAGAAGTCACAATGAAAGAACGCAGTCTATTCATAGAGTTCGAAAGTCCCGTGGAGACCCATCTGACACGTGAACGTACCGACAGTAAGCGTTCTCCGACACGATGGTCCCGGTCATGTCTTCCCCCGTGGATCTCGCGATGTCAAGGTCGGCCGGCACGGATCATGCTCGATCTACGAGTTGAACGCACTCGATCCTTGTTCCTTCAGCACTTTGTCCGCTTCAGCACTCGTTACCTGCCGAGTCGACGGCCAGCCGTGCACTGGACCGGGTATATTTACCTGTGCTCACCTGGCCAGCGTAAATCCGCTGCTAGCGGCAGATGAGATGACCTGTTCCTTCCGGGTTCTTTGAGATCGACGTTTCTTCCTTCTGCGATGTTCTTCGATGTTCACTTTTTTACTCGATTTTCTGCTTCGAGTTTAGGACCTTTTGAGGTTATCGTTGCTGGTTGAGGATTTGTTACTGGTCTTTTTAGGTTTGATTGAGGTTATTAGGGTACAGGTAGAATCTGTAATTGAAGTGGATGTTTGTAGAGATACGTGAGACGTGGTGGATTAAATGTAAATAAGTAATCATACGTGTATGAGATCATCAAAGATGTAGTAATAAATAAGATCATCAATTTTGGATGAATTCCAAATGTATACAGGGGGGTCCCACATATGTCCAAAGCTATAAATAATACAGACTATTATAAGAATATTCTTCATACTTGTATTATGTAATATACGTTCATATAGGAATTATGTAATTGTAGGAAAGGAGATATGCACCCAAGTTACTGGTTTTCTCATGTTTAATCAAGGTTTAAACACATAGAAACTGTAATTAAGATAATTGTGAATATGTATGCATTTTATTATGTGTTAATAACAAAGAATTGTGATATACTAACATCAATGTGAATATAAGAATGTTCTTCACAGTCGTTTCACTTGAGTTATGAGTATTATCTACGTATATCAAACGAAGTAACATTGTCATTTATGCACCTTCATGTTACAGATCTTTTTACATTTGAAGGTTATTAAAATACAGTTAGAGAAACTGCAATTGAAATAGTTGTGAATACGTACATACGTATAGTGTTAGAAACATAAGATGATATAAGCACATCAAAATTAATAGATGCTATAAGAATGTTCTTATAACATAACTGAAACTAAACAGTAGGAAATACCTAGGTTCAGTGATAGATTCTATAAATGTAGGTTAATCTTGATCAAACATAAAAAGAGAAATAACAATTTGAAATGACAATCCTCAGGTTTGGGAAGTTTGATATAGATAATACTTAGTGACTCCATTTTAATGTAGGCAATACTTGGTACCTCCATTTTGTTGTGGATAATGTTTGCTATCATTTTGATGTAGGTAATAGTTGGAACCTCCATTTTGTTGTAGATAATGTTTGATACCTTCATTTTGATGTAAGTAATACTTAGGACCTCCATTTTGATGTAGTTAATACTTGGACCTCCATTTTGATGTAATACTTGATACCTCCATTTTATAGTGGATAATATTTGGTACCATTTTGATGTAGGTAATAGGTGGGAGCTCCATTTCGTTGTAGATAATGTTTGATACCTTCATTTCGATGTAAGTAATACTAGGACCTCCATTTTGATGTAGTTAATACTTGGACCTCCATTTTGATGTAATACTTGGTACCTCCATTTTGTTGTGGATAATTTTTGCTACCATTTTGATGTAGGTAATAGTTGGGAGCTCCATTTCGTTGTAGATAATGTTTGATACCTCCATTTTGATGTAAGTAATACTTAGGACCTCCATTTTGATGTAGTTAATACTTGGACCTCCATTTTGATGTAATACTTGATACCTCCATTTTATAGTGGATAATATTTGGTACCATTTTGATGTAGGTAATAGGTGGGAGCTCCATTTCGTTGTAGATAATGTTTGATACCTCCATTTTGATGTAAGTAATACTTGGGACCTCCATTTTGATGTAAGTAATACTTGGGACCTCCATTTTGATGTAGTTAATACTTGGACCTCCATTTTGATGTATACTTGGTACCTCCATTTTGTTGTGGATAATGTTTGCTACTATTTTAATGTAGGTAATAGTTGGGAGCTCCATTTTGTTGTGAATAATGTTTAATACCTTCATTTTGATGTAAGTAATACTTAGGACCTCCATTTTGATGTAGTTAATACTTGGGACCTCCATTTTGTTGTGGATAATGCTGGGAGCTCCATTTCGTTGTAGATAATGTTTGATACCTTCATTTTGATGTAAGTAATACTTAGACCTCCATTTTGATGTAGTTAATACTTGGACCTCCATTTTGATGTAATACTTGGTACCTCCATTTTGTTGTGGATAATTTTTGCTACCATTTTGATGTAGGTAATAGTTGGGAGCTCCATTTTGTTGTGAATAATGTTTAATACCTTCATTTTGATGTAAGTAATACTTGGGACCTCCATTTTGATGTAGTTAATATTTGGGACCTCTATTTTGATGTAATACTGGGTACCTCCATTTTGTTGTGGATAATGTTTGCTACTATTTTAATGTAGGTAATAGTTGGGACCTCCATTTCGTTGTGGGTAATGTTTGATACCTCCATTTTGATGTAAGTAATACTTCGGACCTCCATTTTGATGTAGTTAATACTTGGGACCTCCATTTTGTTGTGGATAATGCTTGATATCTCCATTTTGATGTAGATAATTCTTAAAACCTCCATTTTAATATAATACTCCATACCTCCATTTTGTGGTAAACAATGTTTGCTACCATTTTGATGTCGATAATACTTGATACCTCCATTTTGACGTAAATAATTCTTGATACCACCATTTTGATATGCAGAAAATTTTGTAACTCCATCTTACTATAAATAATACAATCCGTCATTACAATCTCACATAACCCAACATCTCCTCTTAAATCCTAACCTCTCAAATTGCATAAGAAATTAAATTGCATAAATTCTCCACTACAAAATCTACTAACCCATAAAAATAAAATTCTTGCTACTAAAAGAAACTAAATTTTTCTTCACAAATAATACAGTTTCACATAGGTAATTGATTATCCATTCTCAATAATGAAAGCATCGAGTATTGCGACATCATCAGAAAATGTCGCCATTACCGTATTAATAGACGTTCAGGAAGCGATTCGGTTCAGTAATTGAAGCCACGACTAGAGGAAAAGTGTAATTTCTCCTCGTGCGAAGAAACGTAATAAAATATTCGTGTTAATAGCATCGGCAACGCGTTTTAGTTTCAGCACATTGATTACGGTATTAGAATCTCGATTGTCCGGAAACAACGTCGAAGGAGGAAAACGACTACGGATTTCTCCCAATGATCGGACATATTTTAATTAAACGAGACACTTACGGTAATTCGTGTAGCGGGAAATAAAGTGTCGGTATTTTGGGCCACCTACTTTTTTCTGGATTATTGTAATTTAGACGGTGAATGAATTAACATTTCGGTTCCTATATTCTGTACGGTGGCTTATACGCGGCATAACAATGCGTTTTGCGTGGAAACCAGGTTAAAGAAAGGGGAATGCATGTCGAATACCGACAACACTTTTTTTGAATACGTTTATTTTTATGGAACGATTTGAACAAATATTTTTGGGAAAATACATTGATCGCAAATATTTCTGCAATGAATACTTTTAACTTTCTAGTCGAGAAGTGATTCTTTTGAAATTTTTTTATTGTTTCTCTGGTATTAATTTTATCATTTTCGTGAGTAATATCTTTTGATGCAATTTATTGAAAAAATAAAATTTTAATAAAAACGCAATTATTCTTCTCATGAATTTATGGCACGATATTATTTTGCACTCTTATTTGCAGAAATTTATTTAATCAACGTTTCTGTTAGTGAATGTAATAAATTCTTGAAAACTGCATCGTTTGCAATAAACTTGATAATACTGTCAACAATAAATATTACTAACAACTTAACATTCGTGGTGAACTGTCAGCTAAAATGCTAATTTGGTTTCTGTAAAAAAAAAATTGAAAAGTGGATTAATTTTTATTCGCAATGATTAATAAAATTTTCACAAGTAAATTGCTGTGTTTCAAAAGTAAGCTCATTTACATTTCAGACAATTGATTCTAAAAACAACACAGTAATTTTCTTTTTATGAGTAATGTTTCATTAAAATTTAATTTTACACTCATGATCAATTGCAATGATTTAATATATAAGAAGAAGACATGAAGGTTAATTTTTAAGCTGAAAGTATTGTAAAAGCTATATATTAATGTGTTACTTAAATTTAGACAATCAAAATTATAAATAAATTTAAAAAAAATTATTATTACCTGTGGCGCCATCTCTCCAACCAACGGGGTGAACTACACATTTTTGAAACACTACTTTCGTTAGTTCGCATCTTCCACCACTAGATGGCGCGGCAGGTGCTTTCTGTTCTCACTTGTCGGTAATATCAATTCCTGTTTTAAGGTTCTAGGTAAGATAAAAACAATCTGGAGTTAATTAATATTGTCCGGTATAATTTAATGCATACTATTACTGAACTAATCCATTAAAACCGATATTAATGGATTTTTTAATTCCATAATATTCCAATAATTAATTACACGTTTCGTAGATATATTTTGTGCACTTTTATGATTGAAGAATGGTCAGCAATGCATTATTTACATGGTTCGATCATAAAAGTTCATAAATAATGTTTTGAAGAATGGTCAGCAATGCAT
>NW_003797192.1:313153-332964 GCF_000220905.1 Megachile rotundata
CCACTGCGATCGTTTTACCGGTGGCATCTGAGACTGCACGTGTGGGAGGCATTGCATCTTAGAGATTGGTTGGCTGATTGATTGATTGGCTGATTGGTTGCTTGGCTGCTTGGCTGCATTTATCAAATTTGGATGTGGCGGTTTGGCAATGGACCTTCTGTAATCATAAAAGAATCACAACGATTAATTAACTGTGTTTATCGATTTGCATTTTGATAACATACAAGTTTTTTACTTCTACAACATATAGGCATGCAGAACTAGGTACATTACAGAAGCGGTTATAAATTTGCAAACGTTCATGTCACAACGTGAAATATTGTAAAATATTTGAAAATGTATGTCAAAACATTTGGTAATTACTTTAGAGAGCATGTTAGAACGTTTGCAAAAATATGCCGGAACATGCAAGTAACTACACTTTAAACAGTAGTAATAGTTTGTCAAAATATTTAAATAACCACTACATAAAGTATACTATGACACCAATAACCATTTGTAAAAACATTTTAATAGTCACTCTTTTAAATATATTACAACACCAGTAACAGTTTGTCAATACAATTAAATAATCATTGCATAAAGTACACTAAAACACTAGTAACACTATGCCAAAACACTTAAATAACCATTGCGTAAAGTACACTAAAACACTAGTAACACTATGCCAAAACACTTAAATAACCATTGCATAAAGTACACTAAAGCACCAGTAACACTATGTCAAAACACTTAAATAATCACTCCGAAAAAAAATTAATAAAACACTTAAATGACCACACCATAAAACACACTAATATATCCGTATATGCATGCATAATCACTTAAGGAAACACATAAGTAAAGTCACTGACACTTGTAGAACCACACCATAAAATTTGTTAATACACCCACATAATTAATAAAAAATATTAAATAATGCACACTAAACACTGTTATTAATACACTAGGTACATATATCCGTATATGCATGCAGGAAACACACTGGTAAAGTCACTGACACTTGTAGAATCACACCATAAAATTTGTTAATACACCCCCATATTTATTAAAAAATATTTATTAAAGCACACTAAACATTAGCACTTGTATATTAGATGCACTAATATATCCGTATATGCATGCAGGAAACACACTGGTAAAGTCACTGACACTTGTAGAATCACACCATAAAATTTGTTAATACACCCCCATATTTATTAAAAAATATTTATTAAAGCACACTAAACATTAGCACTTGTATATTAGATGCACTAATATATCCGTATATGCATGCAGGAAACACACTGGTAAAGTCACTGACACTTGTAGAATCACACCATAAAATTTGTTAATACACCCCCATATTTATTAAAAAATATTTATTAAAACACACTGAACACTTATTAAAGCACTTTAGGTAACATTGGGACAAGCACAATATCGGTAAAGTAAGCCCTTGACTCGTACCGGTAAGTGTTGACAGGGCCGATCCGACCTCCGAGACTTCCAAAACAAAACTGAGCAGCGGCGACCTCTTCAAGTGTAAGTGCGATTGGTAGTTTACAGTAGCCAATTAGACATCGCATAATCCACCAATAGATCATATTCGACCTTTTCGAGTATAATGAGTGATTGGTAGTTACAGTGGCCAATTAGACATCATGTAATCCACCAATAGGGTGCAACCACTATGATTGGAGGTTTTATAATTATTCTAACATGAATTTTTTTATAATTTTATATTTTTCGATTGTTTATTAACAAATTTATTGTTGCAATTATTTAAATTTATTATTTTTTTTTAATTTTCTCTTGCAGATATTTTGCAAAATGATTATCAATTAACATATTTTATTGTAATTCATAATTTTTTAGTTATTTATTTATAAAATTGTTGTAACTATTCAAATTCGTCGTTTTATGTTGCATATGTTGCAAAATTATTGTTAATTAATATATTACGATATATTTTAATGTAACTCATTATTATATAAATTAATTATTTTAATTCATTATTTTCATAGACGCATAATAGTTTCATATTTTTTGAAAAGTTTCTTTTTTATATGTTGTTAAAAATTGAAATTTACGCGCGGTTTTTTAAAAAGTGACGTCATCAAAGAAAATGAAATAAACCGCCATCTCTCTGGCGAACAGGGTGAACTACACGGTTTTGAAACTGCAGTTTCATTAGTTCTTCACACTGCCACAGGACGGCGCCATATGTCTTTTCCGTTAAATTCAATTAATATAGTTGACTTTATTAGTATAATTAATTATAATATGAATCGAATTACGTCGAAGTGCAAGATTAATTAGCTTCGAATTGTTTTGTCTTTACTAAACTATTATCAATTTTTAACTACCCTTAGGATAACTCTAATTAGCTTAAATTTTGGTATATTCTTTCCTTTCCAAATTTTCAACGCCGTAAAATTGATAAAAATACCTCAAAAGGTAATTAGTAATAAACAGAAAATTTATTACAAATATATTCCAAATTATTAAAGATTGACGCTCAAGTAGATTTGCTCGATTTAAATTTCCCGCTGGTTAGCACTACCAATTAAAGGGACTGTGTTTTCGAGAGTATAAAATGCCGACAGAGAGTGTCGCCTCTGGTATACTCTGTGTCCAAGTGTACAATGGAGAATGGTATAGAGATTATCTTTATACGATATTGTTTAGAAAATAGTCAGTATCATTTTAATTGAAAAACAGACATACAAATTTCAGTATGTGTCTAGTTTTTACAATTGGATAAAAAAATAAGTCCATAATGCTGAATATTAATTATACATCAATTGTTACGAATGTTATGACGCACTTATGTTGACAAGGGGAATCACCATTGATTCATTTGTTATTTTTATATTCATTATATAAAAGCGTATACACTTTGATGAAATATAAGGTATCATTAGGCCCTAGTGAGGAAAAAATATAAATCTGAAGAAAATTGCAGGAAAGAGAAAAAAAAGGGTTAAATAATACAACAGATTATATATAATAAAAGTAATATTAAATTCATTTATGATTATTATTATTTTTTACGTTTGCAGCCGATTTGCTATATGAATACCAATATTTGTTGCAAGAGCAAAGGAAAAAGATACCGCTCGATTTTTATCAGATTTATGCATGTTAACATAATAAAATCCATGTATTTCTTTGTTATTGTTTCTCTGATATTATAATTTTCACACGTATAAAATATAGTTATTCAAAGAGGTCCTTCCAAGTCGTTTCTCTTAAATAATAAATTCATTTAGTGTTTTAAAAGTTATTGTGCTTTTGTGTTATTTTATATTTAATAATCTCCCATATTCCATCATATTATTCCCATTATATTATATTATATATATATATATATAGTTGTATACTTTTACACAGTCATATATATAACTAACCTAACCCAGCCTAATGTAATCTAACCCAACCTATACATTCATAGTTTACAGTGTAATTATGTGAATTTTGAAAAATTATGTAGGATCATTCAGGTGTCCTCATCAGTCACCACTGCGTGTACCGGCTAGGTACGGCATTGGCAGCAAGCTGTGACGTCAGCTGACGCATGCGCATAAAGCTCTCGCGTGAGATAAACTCTCACAACTGCCCAACACTGCTGCCCAACACTGTTCATTGGCGTTAACTGATGAGTGTCGTTACTGTTTCTATACCTTTCTATAATTGTTTGTTGCAAAGGTCGAAGTTTATGTACGAATAGTAATGAAACATTACAGTAATTATAAAATGATATGTTCAAATACGTGATACCTTAACCTAATTTGAACATCTTGATGTAATAATCGTTAATTAATGCACACACATTTTCTCTGTCATTTGTGTGGTATGTGTATACTTACGAAATGTAGGTAAATAAAATTATTTTCTACTTTTTATACCATCTGTATTCTTATCTACAGAGTAATCGAAATATCGTTTCAATTTTAGCAACTTTACAAGTTATCAAATTGTGGTTTTATGTTCACTAATTACGTTATTGTATTATGACTGACATGGAACAGTCAGAGAATTCATATGATAAGAAGCGCAGTACTTGTTATGCCTTATATTTTGCATTTAAAACTCTGAACGAACGTTGCCAACAATTAGAAACAAGATTAGCCACAGTTGAGGAGGAGAATAAGTGTTTAAGACTTAAATGTGGAAAAGATGAGTGTGCCGCAATCACAAAAGTTAATGACAGTGATGAGAATACAATTGTACAAACCCTAAAGGTTTGTAAAGTATGAATCTCAATGTATGAAATACCATTTGTATACATTTTATTACATTATATTTTAATATAGTTTGGTTAACAGGAAAAGGTAGAGGAGCTTACAAAACAGAAATCTCAGCTTACTCATCAAATTGTTATGGTAGCAGCAGAAAATCGTCAATTATGGAACAGGTTAACAAAATTAACGAGGACTAATAAATCTTTAGGAAACCAGTTAACAAACATCTCTGATACATTAAAACAACATTCTCCAGCACAACCATCAGAAATTGTTTCATATAATTTTCGTGATCTTTCCAAACAAGAAGATAATCAGCAGTGTGCATTAAATACAAACAATGGTTTGTATTGCAGTGCAACCTATTTAGTAATTTAGTATTAATGTCAAGCTATGTGGATATATAAATACATACATATTTATTTAGATGAGAAGGAACAAAGTTTAGAAGAAATATCCCTTCGGCTTATAAATAGTATTATGTTAGAGAAATCTGACCTTGAACAACAATATGCAGAGGTAAGCAAGTGACATAATAAGTTAATTTTTAAATATGATAATATTTATAATGATTTGTGTAGATGGTTGAATTACAAAACAGTAGTGAATTAAACTTGCAACATATTGGTTTTACTTATCCAGAGGATTCAGATACAGAATTAGAATTGTTAAAACAACATGATATTAGATTGTCACAAATGAAAAATACTTTATTAACACAGCAAACCAAATTAAAAAGAGCATTACAGAACTTAAAGAAGAAAGAAGGTATGTATACCATTATCTAATATTGAGTAAAGTCATTTAAAACAATTTAATTTTATATTTTATTTGGTAGGTGTAATGTGCAATAATTGTCGCACTAACGCAAATAAAAAGATGTGTCAGGCAAGTACGCAATTTGATTTTAAGGAGAGTATTAAAGAACATGGCGCGACTCAAACCAGCCTTCAAGATTCGAGTCTGTCCTTAGATAAAAGTTCTAATTCAACAGATAATGCCGAACAGGACAAAAAAATTTGTCCCTTGTGTGGTTCATTTTTTGGGAAAGCATTATTTGCAGAATTTCATGAGCACGTTTTAGGTCACTTTGAAAACAAAAATTTACAGTGGTGTGGATAATTACAATTTCAGAAACATTCAGAGGTTCGATATTCTAATAAGCCATGGAAGTAATGTACATATTAATAATTTGTCAATAACAACAAAAATCATCAGGCCCGTCCAGGTTGAATTATTTTTCGTTGCTGAATATGGCATACTCCCATATTATTGTATGACGAATTTGTCTACGAATATCAAATGTGACGTTTAACGTTTAATGTACCTGTCTCTTATCAACTTGCGTTCGTGTTAAATTAAACATTGCATATTGAGAGCGCTCTACTGTTTACGACGATAAAGTTCATGTTTGTAATAATTCTCTTAATATAGAGCTTAGCAGAAATTTGAAAATTGTTTTGAAGTAGGGATATGCGGGTCCGTCCGAGTCAAGTTGGGAAAAATTCGGAAAAGGTGAGTGACAAGAATCCAAAGGAAAATTGGAACGTTTGGAAATTACAGATACGGATTCTTGCCCGATTCCACCCGAATTCTTCCGAAGCTGTGTACCCGACATATCGCGCCACTGTATTTAAAAACTAATTCACACTGCTGTATCTGTAGACGGTTTTTATTTTATTTACTGATAGTTGTTTGAAATGCGGATTATGGAAACTGATAGTACCTTTAATTTTTCAATAATTTTATATATTATATTTCAATTTCCTTGAAAGTTAGCCGTCGTTATTCCCACCAATTCTTAAAAACTGGAGTCGTTTCGAATGGTGGTCAACTATTAAGGAAATTGTATTTTGAAAGTAGAAGGTAAATGTAAATACTTGGTATATTTTCTGAAGTATGTTAATCATAACAAGATTAGAAATGTTTTTGATTATTGAATTTTATGAGCTATTGATCCATAAAAAATTTAATAGATTTAATTAAATATCGCGTATAAAGTTATACTGCAATGGATCATTATATAAATAATGATGGACGTGATTGTTATCACTGTGGTATTTATTTTTCATGAGCTAAAAACACAAAACAAATTTGTAATACTATTACGACTTACACAAATGTAAAAATGCCACCCTTATAAATAAAAGGAAGAAGGTTAATATTTTTATTAAAATTTCTTTCTAATATTCTTTTGGTCAATTTATTTCCTTAAATTTACTAGATATAAACAAAGTACCTTATAATATTTTAATTGTTTTTTATGTTTTCTAAAAACTCATTTTCGGATTTTTCATCTGCTTCTAACTGTTCCTGTGACATTGGTTGTAACAAATTTTGGTTGAACCACTCAGGCCTCTTTTTGGGTAATTCAACAATCCTTTGATTCTAAATAAAAATATGTTCATATATTAGTTAAAAAATACTAGTTAAATTTTTTAATTTACATATTTGAAAATTCTACATTGCATCTGAATCTACAGATTATAATCAAGATTACAATTAAATCAAATACCTTCCAAAATTCTTCTGATAACTGTTCTTTTTCCCCTTCATATAACACTATAACATCTTTTTCTACTGGACTTAATCCCAATTCCTTTTGTATTGCCTCTTGCATTTCTGTTGTTTCTTTTTTTACTATCTCATAGCAGTATCCTTTAAAAATTTAAGAAATTCAAGTATATTCCAAGGTATCGTATATTATTTCTTTGGAAACATATCATTTATAGAGCGTACCGCAAAGTAATCCAATTTCGTGAGGATGACCACATTTGTAACACGTTAAAATAGTTTTAGGAACATGCGGCTTCCAATGATATTTAGGGACACCAAATCTTCTATTTAATCTTTTCTCTATAGTCCGTCGGTGCTTTGGAACAGCCCATAAAAATGCATCATTTAATATATCCTTTAAAGATTGTCCAGGGAAATTAGTAGGCTGCGATTGCCTTACAGCATGATTACAATCAATTGCATATAGAGTGCCTACATAATATAACAAGAATACATTACATTATTTAATTAATTGCTTGTCACTTAAAAATTCAAACATTTATAAGCGATTTTAATACATAACAAGTTTAAGAGGTTAACAATAACAATGCGAATAAAATTTTTCCTTAATAAAGTCTTGTTGCACAACCACTTATGATTACAACATGCAACATTGTTCCTTATTACCTGGCGGAAAGCCGCGACCAAAAATAATATCAATTGCTTGATCAAATGTTCTAAATGCTTGAGATAACCTATTCCACAGACTGTTCGCCATGTTTGTAAAATATCATAGACTATAGACTAATATAGATTGACATAGTAATGAAGTCTGCCTCAAGTTCGATTTACATAAGAGCTAACCATTAATTCACAGTTTTAGCGCGATATAAACGATTATTCGAGATATTCAAAATGATATACATATCAAAAGTTAAATTTACACGACTATCATATTGAAACAGAAAACTATGTTAACTTTTTAAATAGTCAAAATTATTAACAAGGTCAGTTACTTTTTTCAAAGAGCAATTTTGTTAAAAAAGAAATTTGCTGTATTATTTGAAACGATTTGTTCTCATCGATGCATAATATTACGAGAGTTTATTTAATCGATAAGTTGACATTTCAAATTTATATTGAACAGAGGTCGCTGATAAAGTTATAATTTAATAACATTGTTTTTAAGGTCTGTAAAATACTCGTTGATCAAAGTCTTTCATAATTTGTTCGGATTAATGCCGCATACAGTATATTTACAAGCGTGGAACGGAAAGGGAAATGTTAGTGGGGAGAGATTTTAGTATATCGGAGGGGATTAAGGGAACTCGAAAGTCTACGAGTTGTGTGACTCGGCTCACTACAGTTTTCGCTATGGCGTGTATAGGGTCGAGTAGGCTCTGTGCTCGTGCAGAGAAATTGTGCCAGTTCGGACATTTCGCCCAATTACGGAGGAAAGTTTCAACAACATGTGTCAAGTCACGACCCAGAATCGAACAACCGACCAGTGCTTTGGTGCAACACTGTCAGGTATGTTATTTCCGCTGTTTTATATCAATGCCAATAAATCTTATCAGCAAACAACATATACTTTTCGCGCTAAAATAATAAATTACACCCGTATTAGTTCGGCATCGGTATTTTCTCGTGCGTACATAAATTCCATTCGTTTCATTCATTTTTAGTAAAATATTACTATAAACTCGTGTGTTATCACTGACATAACCTAGTCTCTGTTCGAACGTAAAACTTATTCTAGCGTTGCTTTTAATAATTTTTGTAGCTGTATACATTGAGTTTTACAAATGTCTAAATGAAAGATCACGAAATAACAGCGTAAACGAACGAATTACGCGATACGAATACTTTTGGTCGATCAGTGAAATTTTGTACATTACATAATGTCTAAAGAAGTGTCGGTAAATCGTGATTCGTTACAGAAGTTTGAACGTAAAGTAAGCTGCTATTTTATTTATGTACATTGTCATTTAAATTTCTGAAATATAATCATGTGAATTGATATCTGTTGTATAATGCTGTTAATTAAATTCAC
Organism: Megachile rotundata; assembly: GCF_000220905.1. NCBI lineage: Eukaryota > Metazoa > Arthropoda > Insecta > Hymenoptera > Megachilidae > Megachile > Megachile rotundata. Next base: position 321,929 of record NW_003797192.1, read on the forward strand.
GAAACCACGTTTTTATCCGGTGGAGCTGTCAGCTGTTTCTAGCAGACGACCTAGCTGGCGTCTGCTACTGGCGCAGTTCATGTTATAAACTGTAAAATAATACTTTAGTATTATTAGCAATAATTGTTAGTAGAAATATTGCCAAAAATCGTGTTTTAAATTAAGCTTCACTAGTGTTGATACAAAATTGTGTATTTTTTCTTGGAAATTACTTTAAACTGTGTATTGACTGTACCTGCGCGGCTTGATCGTTGTGCGCATGCGCAGTGATCGAATTTGAATTTGCGTTGCTCCGCGTTGAATACTTATCAAAAAGTTAATTATCATATTAGATCGAAATAAGTACAGAAGGTGATAATTCGTTATTGAATGTAAAATAACAGTTATAAGTGTTAATTTCATACCAATAATTTCTAATTCTGCAATTTCTAAACGCTTTGATCTCTAACGAAAGTTTTCCATAAATCGTTCCATGGACGGTAAAATGAATTGCACGACTTTCTCTGCTCGAAAGTGACACAGACCAGATTTTGAAATCTCTTCGAACTCCCATAGTGTCGATGCCTAATCTATAGTTTATTACGCAAGTGTTAGGTAAACCGACGCCTCGGACATTATTACTCGTGATGGATTCCTTTTCGTAGTAGCGTCGTCCAATATTAATCGAAACGAGTGGGAACCGGTCGTGACGTTCACGGTACGAATTTCAAGTCCCGCTCGTCGTAAGTAGGCTAACTGGCCCGTGAGATATCCTTCTTCGAGCATGGTTAACCCATGGAATCCACGCTCTTGACTTTCTCGTGTACAGCTGTACTCCGAGCGTACCTCTGCTTTTACTTACTGGTTCTTCGACCGACTGAAAGTTCCGGCTTTAAAAGAAACAAAATATCCTCGTAAATTTCGCGGGACCTAAAACCCGTCCGTAACGTAATTTTACTGCCTAGAAACTTCAGATCCCTCAAATTATTTTATTTTTATCATTCAAAAATTTGTATGCTCACTAATTCATACAGGTGTCATCTTTGATTTTCATGCAAATGAGTGTTAATTTCTAGCAAAATTTGATCGTTTAATATTTTAAGGTACGATTAGAAATCGACGTTAGATTTAGTGGTGAGTTGAATACAAATGTAAGGTCATTAACACCGGTTCAATTTGCGGATCCTTCACAGGCGTCACTCTCCATATCTCGCGTACAATAAGGGAGATTTCCTTCATTGACGCACTTCGTTTTTGCTTTTGACATTCCGCTCTCGTGAACATTGCACGTGTGTACGCACGCAGAGGAATGCATGAATAGTTTTACAATGCGATTGTTGGTAAATTACTGCGCACCGAGTTCGATCAGGTAGTCCATAAATTAACATAGAAAATCTGCGGCGGCCTTTTTCAATTGATCGGCCCAGTTTCATTTTACGGATCATTAGAAACCGATCAATCGTATATTCTATCGATATTCTGCACGATTCTGTTCGTTAGCGTAAATTATTCAACAAATGTCCCTATGACAGCTTGGATAGAGATAAACAGGTGTTTTTCCCCGCCTTTCTTTTTGATAGTTTCGCATCATTCCTTGCAATGACTACTATTGTTTGATATGCACGATTTTTTATCTCCATCTCTATTATTTTACGATCTTCGACACTTTCTTCGTTGTTCACTGTATTGGCACGAGGTGTTCGATTAGTTCGCGTGACCATGATATTTTTGAACAATGACCTTTGACTACTTTTATAGTCGTGCAAAGTTTTTCAATAGATCGTTCACCTTTGGTCGATGATTTCCTCTATAATATTTTTGATTCTAGTTTCAATGATCTTTATAATCCAATACTGTTAATTGAAAATATTTTTGCATCCCTAGATTACTTAATCTTCAATTGTAGATTCACTAGAACCGAACTTCTCTGGACCTAAAAAAATCCTAGACACAGAAATCTTTACATCAACAAATCTTTTAACCTAAAAATCCCTAGAGTAGAAAGTCTCACAATGAAAAATCACCAAACCAAAAGTCCCTAGATTTGAAAATCTCTTGGACAAAATATTCCTTAATCCAAAAAATCCCTAGATGCAAAAATCATAGTTGCAAAATCCCTAGATCCAAAAATCCCTAAATTCAAATATCCCTACATTCAAAAATTCTTAGATCCAAAAACCCCTAAATCCAAAAAATCGCTAGATGCAAAACTCCTAGTTCCAAAAATCCCTAGATCCAAAAATCCCTAAATTCAAATATCCCTACATTCAAAAATTCTTAGATCCAAAAACCCCTAAATCCACAAAATCCCTAGATGCAAAAATCCTAGTTCCAAAATTCGCCAAATTCAAATATCCCTAGATTCAAAAATCCCTAGATGCAAAAAACCATAGCTTCAAAAATCCCTAGATCTAAAAAATCTCTCGGGCCAAAGATGTTTCGATCAAAATATCCCTCAACCCAAAAATCCCTAAACAAAACCCTAAGTTACTAAATACCAATATACCTAGACAGAAATCTTAAGATTCCCAGCTCCTTGTATTAAAATTCTTGATATAAAATATTTATGATAATATCAATTGCAATAGAAATCAATAACCCAAGGTTCGTGTCTGAATATTAAAGCAAAGATATTTCAGAAACATGCATTTCGATCGTTAGACACCTTATACATATTTAAAATACCATTTGCGTTATCGAGCACGAAATAAACGATCTTACATTTTGTTTGCTATCTAAAAGACAAGATAAAATCTTTACATGTGGGAGAACCGGTCCGGCACAATTTTCTTGCAGGCTTTTCGAACAGTTGTGCGAAAATTAGTGAAACGCGGGTGATATTGCGTACACACGTTTTAGATACTTTGAAACCCTGTAACGGTAAACTGTAACACTTGTTTCGTTGCTCAATAACAAATTAATTGCCGGGCAAGGAATGATCGATTAGGCTGTAGGTGGATATGCGGCTTACAATTAGTATCGATGGGTTTTAAACCTTGTATAAAACGTTATTCTCCTTCAAAAATTTAATGTTATTTAAACACAAGGCTACTGTTAATTATATTTTGTTATTATTAATATTGATCCAAATTGTGCTGTTAAAAATGTATTATACGTAGAGCAAAATAAATTTAATAATTGCATGTGTGTATAGGATAGTTTGGAGATAGTAATATTTTATTTATGTGCATTGCTGAGCATGTAGAGTTCCAACGATACTCATACATCTTTGACGCATCGATACGTCACGTTGCGATCGTGCTCGAAGAAGGAAGTTCTTTTCTTCAAGTACTTACCTAAGATCGCAACGTTCTGTATTTCCGTCACAAAGAAAAATCCGGTTAAACGAGTGTAAAGAACGGCCAGGAATTACTTGGAGAGACCTACATTCTACAGTTTTATATTCTTGCGTCGCGATCAATTGATCGAATCGATGGTTGCTCCTCTATCGCCGATGAAATAGTCACCGTGCATCGCCGCGATGATTTCGTAAATGCAGAGAAATGTTGCGAGATCGAAAATCGGTGAACCAGAATACTGTCTTTATCTTCGAGAACATCGCGTTTTATGGCAACAATGCGGTTACGGGGAACGATTTCGAATTTTGTTGCCAGGTTCCATTGGCGTAATAACTAGGAATTTTATTTAGGGGATTTAAGTCGCCGCATATTGCTGTGTTAGGTTAGGTGTTGAATTACGTGATCGTGAAATTACAAAGCTAATTACGTTAAGTTAAATCGTCATGAATTTGATTGTAATAAGTTGGTCGGACTTTAATAATCTCAAGTTGAATTACATGCATTAGATTCGCCATGCATTATATCACCACGTATTAGATTCACCACGCGTTATATCACCAACTATTAGATTCGCCACGCGTTATATCACCATAAATTCTAGGGTCACGTTATATCATTAGGGATCACTATTAAATTATGTAAGGGATTATTCATTAAATTGTCACTCTTCAAGTTTGTCACATATGGTATTTCGTTTTAGTGCCATATGTTATATAGCCACATGGTATATTGCCAAATGTTAGACTATTACTATTGAATGGTCACGTGTTCGATTACCACTTGTTGAATCACTATACTTTAGAATACCACATATTATATTTGCCTTGTGTTATATCGCCACGCGTTACATTGCCATGCTTTATTTCACCACGTGTTAGATAATCATAATTTAGAATTTCTACATCTTAAATTTGTCATATGTTGTATCACCACGCATTAAGTTATGATGCGTTGAATTTGTCACGCGTTAAACTTTCTTCGCGTTATATCGCCACTGGGTAGATTCTCTATGATCTACATTGCAATGCATTAGATTCACTGTATGTAGAATTACTACGTGTTTTATTGCTACTTGTTATATCCTCACATAATTGAATTCACGATCCCTTGAGTTATCTCGCGTTATATCGCCATGCGTTGCATCGTTATGCATTGAATTCGCCACATATCGAATTACTATGCGTTGTATCACCTTGCGTTGTATCCCTACATTCATTGAATTCATCAAAAATTGAATTACCACGTGTTGTATATTTGCCTTGTGTTATATCGCCACGCGTTACATTGCCATGCTTTATTTCACCACGTGTTAGATAATCATAATTTAGAATTTCTACATCTTAAATTTGTCATATGTTGTATCACCACGCATTAAGTTATGATGCGTTGAATTTGTCACGCGTTAAACTTTCTTCGCGTTATATCGCCACTGGGTAGATTCTCTATGATCTACATTGCAATGCATTAGATTCACTGTATGTAGAATTACTACGTGTTTTATTGCTACTTGTTATATCCTCACATAATTGAATTCACGATCCCTTGAGTTATCTCGCGTTATATCGCCATGCGTTGCATCGTTATGCATTGAATTCGCCACATATCGAATTACTATGCGTTGTATCACCTTGCGTTGTATCCCTACATTCATTGAATTCATCAAAAATTGAATTACCACGTGTTGTATATTTGCCTTGTGTTATATCGCCACGCGTTACATTGCCATGCTTTATTTCACCACGTGTTAGATAACCATAATTTAGAATTTCTACATCTTAAATTTGTTATATGTTGTATCACCACGCATTAAGTTATGATGCGTTGAATTTGTCACGCGTTAAACTTTCTTCGCGTTATATCGCCACTGGGTAGATTCTCTATGATCTACATTGCAATGCATTAGATTTACTATATGTAGAATTACTACGTCTTTTATTACTTCTTGTTATATCCTCACATAATTGAATTCACGATCCCTTGAGTTATCTCGCGTTATATCGCCATGCGTTGTATCGTTATGCATTGAATTCGCCACATACCGAATTACTATGCGTTGTATCCCTACATCCATTGAATTCATCAAAAATTGAATTATCACGTGTTGTATCGCCACTTGTTATATCGCCATGCATTTATTTCCACAAATTGAATTTCCTACGCGTTGCATTGCCACTCATTATATCACTACTCTAGATTTATCCACTCATTACATCACCACTCGTTAAATCCACTCGCTATATCACCACGCATTATATCGTCATATATTATATCATCATACATTGTATCACCATTGTGTCACGCATTGTAAAACTGTGATTAAAATATCCACCCATTGCACACCTACGTGTTATATCACCCTGCTTAAGATCCCTACACGATATATCGCCACGCGTTATATTTGCGCCCTCAAAAATAACTCCACCTGCAATCTAAGAAATATCAGGTACATCCCGATCCCTATCTACTTACGCCTATGCGATGTCCCGGTTGTAAAGGTGGATAGACAGTTGTGGCGAAAGGAAATAGCTTTAGAGAAATATGATTCTGCGTATACTAGTCGGGAAAAATTTTGTTCGCTCGCGTGTTACGAGTTGCGTGAATTGAGTAATCGATTATATTGGAGAAGCTCTTGAGACGTTGTTTGTTTAATCTCATCAATTCATAGTGTTGTAACATGAAACTTATGAATGAATTTACAACACAAGTCATTTCTTAGCTTTTTTATTTATAATATTTCTATCATTGAAACTTATAGAAATTATTTTTAATTGGCCAAGTACTATGTTATAAATTATTTGAAAGTGTATTATGATTTTTAATGACAAATTTTAATGAAAATCTTGCATTTTTAGTTACATATTTAAGCACGAAAAGAAATTGTTTATTTAAATTTGTTGTGGAAGAACTACTAGTGAAATCAACTGAGCTTCAATTTAAATTTTAACTTCTTTAACTTCTTCAATTTCATCAGTAATTATCAGTTAATATCTTTAGCTTGAAATATCAAGTCTAATCGAAAATTGGTTGAACATAAATCACTTCGTGGTCCATACAAAAAAAGTAGTTCGCTTTCGGACTTGAAATTACTACAAACAATAAATGACTTCGTCCAATCACAGTTTATGCAATTCATTGTAGAGCGGCAACACGCATAACGGTGTAGAGTATAAAATGTAAGTCATCGAATGGGGTCCAGATCCGAGTGTTTTACACTGTTTAACACACCTTTCGCTCCTTGTTTCTACAACGAACATAAAAGCGGAATAGGCGGTGTTGAGATCAACGTCCACCAACGTTTAGAGTCACATCTACAATGACTTAGACTTAGGTAACACAGATGATTTTGTGTGATAGTGGGTCGTCCGACAAAGTGCACGTTATCTGTGCTCCTTTCTGCGAAGGTAGTGTTACTTTTTCAGCTAGACTTTGTATAGGCGAAACGGTAAACCGAGCGGGAACTGTCCCTGGAACTGTGACTCCAATTATTATTGTCGGTGTGAACAAATTTTTATTAAGGATTATTCGTTTTTAATCGCACGAGAAAAAAATATTTTCGATATTTTCGATAAAATGATTAGATACGTAGAAATCAGATTTTCTAAGGTTGATTAATTATAATTAATAGAGGTCATTCTTAATTGGGACAAGTTTCAATTAACGACTGAAAACTTCATTAATTAAATTCATAATTAAAATTGACTTTTAATGTTTCATTTAATATTTCATTTAATTAAGTTTGAATCAGAAATTATATTTAAATTTCAATTTAAAATTTGTTGAGTTTATAATTATCTACAATTTGATTCTTAATTGAGAAATTAATCAATAATTGCTTAATTAAAAAATTTATTTACAAAAAAAATTACTTGGATCAAAAATTTTGTTATTGAAAATTTTACTATTGAAAATTTTGCTGCTGAAAAATTTTATTCTTGAAAATGATTAATTACTATTTAATTAGAATCAAGATTTTCTAATAAAAATTTGTCGAATTAAAAATTGTTATTTCTCAATAAAATCCAGATTTTTTAACAAAAACGTATTCGAATTAAAAATGATTTATTTTCAAATAAACTTCATTGTATTCAAAATTTTTAAATAAAAGATCTTCGAATTTTTATTAAAATAATTTGATACTCTTGATTTTTTGTTTTATTGAAAATTTTTGAAGATTAGTAGAACAAATACGTGCATACAAAAGTGAGGTAGGTTTATTATGATTGAATCAAGTTGTACAGACTAATTGGGGCATAATTAAGCTCATAATTGGCATTGATTACGTATCTCAACGAATATCACGTTAGATTTGAATAATCTTTACGATCTATTTGCTATTCGGTTGCCAATCTCGTTTTTTGCTTTTGAAAGTAAGCATTCGCTAAGGACAGAAGTTAAACGCGTACATTTACAATTTACATTGAATTTTATTTTTAATTATGGTAGGTACTAATCAGAGCAAGGAAATATGAAGCGGATATGGAATATTATATATTGAACGATCGTTTATCATATTCTTTACCATTCGAATGTACAGGGTGTCAATATTAAATACTACAAATAATTAATTTTCAAAAATTTGCTCATAATAATTTTTGATATTTTTTTATTAACTTGAGAATTAATAAATTGTTATATTAAAATTATTATTTCTTTTATCGCAAACAAATTTTTCTAGAAATGTTTTGAAAAATCCAAATTAAATTTTGCACAGATCAAATCTGCACGATATGCAGTTTTGCTTTATCTTTTCTCTCGTTCATTTTGTTTTACTTTCCTATCGCAAATATTGGAACACCGTGTGTTTAATATTATCAGAGGAAACAGAAGAATATACATACAATGAAACCAAATAAATAAGAAACCTGTTCCCAGGCAGACATGTTTCGCAAACCTGAATGAGTTATTTGAGAGAAATATGTATTGAGAAATGATCATTTCGTGAAATGATACGGAATCACAATTTTAATTATCTCTTTAACTGCGATTTGTTGGGTCGTAGGTGACTCTGAATTTAACTTTGCGTTAATCGCTAGTGGTTTAATATTATCTAACAATTACATGTGTGTAAAACATATGTAGGCATATGTTGAACATATATATATGTATGGAACATATGTAAAACATATACATATGTGTAGAACATATGTAGAACATACACATATGTGTAGAATATATGTAGAACATATACATATGTGTAGAACATATGTAGAACATACACATATGTGTAGAATATATGTAGAACATATACATATGTGTAGAACATATGTAGAACATACACATATGTGTAGAATATATGTAGAACATATACATATGTGTAGAACATATGTAGAACATACACATATGTGTAGAATATATGTAGAACATATACATATGTGTAGAACATATGTAGAACATACACATATGTGTAGAATATATGTAGAACATATACATATGTGTAGAACATATGTAGAACATACACATATGTGTAGAATATATGTAGAACATATACATATGTGTAGAACATATGTAGAACATACACATATGTGTAGAATATATGTAGAACATATACATATGTGTAGAACATATGTAGAACATACACATATGTGTAGAATATATGTAGAACATATACATATGTGTAGAACATATGTAGAACATACACATATGTGTAGAATATATGTAGAACATATACATATGTGTAGAACATATGTAGAACATACACATATGTGTAGAATATATGTAGAACATATACATATGTGTAGAACATATGTAGAACATACACATATGTGTAGAATATATGTAGAACATATACATATGTGTAGAACATATGTAGAACATACACATATGTGTAGAATATATGTAGAACATATACATATGTGTAGAACATATGTAGAACATACACATATGTGTAGAATATATGTAGAACATATACATATGTGTAGAACATATGTAGAACATACACATATGTGTAGAATATATGTAGAACATATACATATGTGTAGAACATATGTAGAACATACACATATGTGTAGAATATATGTAGAACATATACATATGTGTAGAACATATGTAGAACATACACATATGTGTAGAATATATGTAGAACATATACATATGTGTAGAACATATGTAGAACATACACATATGTAGACATATGGAGAACATATACATATGCAGACATATGTAGAACATACATAGAACATATACATATGTGGACATATGTAGAATATATGCATATGTGTAGAACATATGTAGAACATGTCCATATGTCTATATATGTACAAAATTGTTATAGTCTGTCCATATACGAAAATGCAAAATTATAAAAAGGTACTTTGCAGCAACATAGTTTATTATATTGAAATTTTTCCAAGCTAATGACAATAAGATTGGTATGCAAATCGTTGGAATCCTCCTTCAAGTTTTAACCTTAGGAACAGGATTCTAAACGTAAATCGTTGAATAAAGATTAGTAACAAAATGCATTATTGATTCTTGATGGGTTAATAATGACAGAACTATCACACGTGTGACTCGACACGTGTGACCACTTATTTTTCTCCACATTTCTGCTTCACACTTTATTTTACTTTATTCTAAATTGCACGTTTCACAACTTTGTCCATTTCCATACACGTTCTCGTGTCTACAAAAGAATGTATCTGTAAAATACTTAATTAGTAATTGTCAGCACCTTGTATTCGCGTGTTATAAAGACATTTTGAGTCATCTTCATTTGTAATCGACTCCATCACAAATTACCAAAGCTTATTATGTGTAATTCCCGCAAAAGACTGTTTCTGAATAATAATCGTATTCACGCTTGGTGAAACAATCAACAGACAATGTACACTAGTCTTGTCGAGAATAGGTTTGATATAAGAATAGCAAAGATACTTAATGAAAGATCGGTTAGCCGTGCGGCAATAAAAGATAATTGCCGCGGGAGGACAAGAGAGAAATGTTGAACGGGCGGTATGATTTCCTGCGAATCGTTATCGCAGTGTAATTTACAGTAACGTAAGCTTTGAGGTCGGCCTCAGGCTAGAAACATAATTGAAGAGAACGGCCGCGTTGTGCAGGGAACGTAACACACCTGTTCTAATCCATCTATGGGAAACCGGTATTAATACTGTTCTAATCGAGTTAAAGGATGTACACGAATCACGATTGTAATTATCACATCTGACCGATGACCCTCTTAATTATTTTTTATCCATCACTTTTCAATATTCCATTAATTAATTGGGGTTAATGAGATTTTTACACGTTTTATGCATTCGCTTAAGTAAGATTTTTTAGGCATGTTTCATCGCTGTGCGTTATATTGCCATATGTTGGAATGCACGCGTTGGAAATTTGATGCATTTATCATTCCTCGCGTTATATCACCATAATTACAAATTCCACGCGTTACATTGCCATGCATTGCATATTTCATTTGTTACATTGCCATGTGTTGGAAATTTGATGCATTTATCATTCCTCGCGTTATATCGCCATAATTACAAATTCCACGCGTTATATTGCAGTGCACTGCATATTTCACTTGTTATATTGCCAAGCGTTGCAAATTTGATGCATTTATCAATCATCGCGTTATATCACCATAATTACAAATTCCACTCGTTACATTGCCATGCATTGCATATTTCATTTGTTACATTGCCACGTGTTGGAAATTTGATGCATTTATCATCCCTCGCGTTATATCGCCATAATTACAAATTCCACGCGTTATATTGCAGTGCACTGCATATTTCACTTGTTATATTGCCAAGC
>NW_003797192.1:332975-375945 GCF_000220905.1 Megachile rotundata
ATTGCCATGCATTGCATATTTCATTTATTACATTGCCACGCGTTGGAAATTTGATGCACTTATCATTCCTCGCGTTATATCGCCATAATTACAAATTCCACGCGTTATATTGCAGTGCACTGCATATTTCACTTGTTATATTGCCAAGCTTTGCAAATTTGATGCATTTATCATTCCTCGCGTTATATCGCCATAATTGCAAATTCCACGTATTATATTGCCATGCATTGCATATTTCATTTGTTACATTGCCACGCGTTGGAAATTTGATGCATTTATCATCCCTCGCGTTATATCGCCATAATTACAAATTCCACGCGTTATATTGCAGTGCACTGCATATTTCACTTGTTATATTGCCAAGCGTTGCAAATTTGATGCATTTATCAATCATCGCGTTATATCACCATAATTACAAATTCTACGCGTTACATTGCCATGCATTGCATATTTCATTTGTTACATTGCCACGTGTTGGAAATTTGATGCATTTATCATCCCTCGCGTTATATCGCCACAATTGCATGTTTCACGCATTATATTGCCATGTATTGTATATTTCATTTGTTATATTGCCAAGTGTTGCAAATTTGATATATTTTTAATTCCTCGCGTTATATCGCCATAATTACAAATTCCACGTATTATATTGCCATACTTTGCAACTCCACGTGTTATATTACCATATATTGCAAACTCTATAGATAGCATCGTCTATATTGCCACATTATAGGGTATACGAACGAAATTCTAAAGACTGCACAGCCGTAAGTAAAAAAATTAAAATTATGCATCTAAATTTCACCATTGTCAAAGGTTTAACTGATCTATCAAACATAAACTATCAAACAATAATTTATTTTGACCCAGTTGAGACATTCTTAATCAAATCATTCGGATCTTTTTGATTGACAGTGTTATACAAAAATGGAAATCCGTTGTCTTTGTTATCTAGCCTTGCATGCGAATATAAGCGATGCAAATTGATCGTTTCCCAATCAAAGAGAATCATCAACTTATAGTCCTTGATATATTCCTTCATCAAGGTTTTTAAGTTACACCATTTATATCCTACATTTGTAGGCAGTAAGAAAAGAAGATATTTCCTCATCAAGGTTCCTCACCTTTATCCTTAAAAAAGACTGTCTAAGCACTGTTATTTTCAGTGAATCATTCACGTCTCCAAAACTCATTCTACAAACGATCACACGCGAGATATAAATCTTCGAAGGATCAGTGTTAACGATTAATTGTTCTCAGGAATAGAAGTGAAAAAGAGATCGGCACGTGATAAAATCAATCTTGTCCATTCAGGAAGCGTTTATGAATCATTCGCAGCTCAGAGTGCGTCAATTGAAACGTTCTTTGCATCAGTGAATACAAGCTTCTGAATTCGTTGACGGTGTCGCGGGCTGTGAAGCTGACAGATCTCACGACCAACACCGGTATAGCATATCAATTAGTCGGTGCACCATAGTGATTGCAAAATACTGTTATGGAATATGCGTATCTTTAGAAGATCGATTGGTCTGGGTTTTTACATAACGTCGATGATGCAGTTGCTCCATCAGACGAATGCGGTCATATTTTTATTTGTGCGATCGAAGATTAAATATTAATTACATTGATGACATTATTGATTACAATATATGTATATTATATTAAAATTTATAATGGTATGTAAATTTGGCAAACAGGATAACGTGAATAATGCACGCTTTATGGATGACCTGCAAAAGTATAGGAAACAAATATTAGTTTAGTGGTTCCAGTGGTTGATGAGACAAGAGAGTGTGGAATTAATATCCTACCACCTTGATATTTTAGGGTTATATGATTTTCTTAAGTTTTGAGGCTGTAAAGCTTTGAAGTGATAACATTAAAAAAATATATACTGATCAAATTGAGTAACCTCCTCCTTTTTCGAAGTCGATTAAAAAATTACCGAATTACAAAATCATACTAAAATTCCCCAAAATATTCATCGCCTACAAAAACCCAATAGTTCCACAATAATGATAATAATTCTAGTGATTAAAAAATCTTCCACATTCCGAAACAGAATCCCGAATATTTCCTAACAACTATAATTTCATTCTCTTTTTTTTTAGTCCTCAACTGACATCATCTGTGTTCTCCACAGAAAAGTAGCCGTTCCAATAAATTTCTATTCCATCGCAAAAAAATCGATCCGGCATAAATTCGAGAATCGATGACGAACGATTGCTTAGCACATTTTGATTTACTAGACGGTTTTTTCCGCAATGAACACCGGTCATTCATTCCATTCTTACGCAACCGATTCGGAGGCGGGAATTCGATACTCATTTTAGCACTTAATGTTCTTGGGACATAACGGGACGGTAATACCGATCGTGTCGAGAGTACGAAGATCGATTCGATGATCGATTGAATTCGTTAAAATAATGTTAGAAGACGAATGCGATTCTGAACGCGTACTTGTGGCGCTTCGGTGTCCTCTTAATTAGGAACCCTCTAATGAGAGTTATGAAGTAACGGTATTGGGTTCGGGTGGGTCGCCATTTTGTTGTAATAGCCCGCGAAATTTAATTTGGGAATAAGGAGTACTTCAATTGCGGGACACAAGGCACGCAGATAAAATTTTGACTTATATAAAATAATTCTAAAATGCAGGCCTACATAAAATAATTCTAAAATGCAGACTTACATACAATAATTATAAAATGCAAACCTACATAAAATAATTATAAAATACAGACCTACATAAAATAATTATAAAATGTAGACCTACATAAAATAATTCTAAAATCTACACCTACATAAAATAATTCTAAAATGCAGACCTACATAAAATAATTCTAAAATGCAAACCTACATAAAATAATTATAAAATACAGACCTACATAAAATAATTCTAAAATGCAGACCTACATAAAATAATTCTAAAATCCAAACCTATATAAAATAATTATAAAATGAAGACCTACATAAAATAATTCTAAAATGCAGACCTACATAAAATAATTCTAAAATGCAGACTTACATAAAATGATTATAAAATCTAGATCTAAATTTATAAATAAAATAAAAATCTATGTAAAATGTAAATTTATATAGAACCCGCTATGTAAATTTGAAAATTTATATATTCACAATTACATAAATTTTCAAATTTGAAATTATTTAACTTCCACCTTTGAAAGTACATAAACTTAAAAATTAATTAAGTTTAAAAATGATCATAAAATTTTAAAAAATTTCAAACTTACCAAATTTCTAAACTTTCCTATAAAAAACTCTCCACAACTCTTAAACTCTTAAAATAAAATTCAGAGTGCAAAAGTAGCATAAAATAAAGAAACTCCAAATACAAAAATTTCACCAAATTTTCAAACTTCGAGAAACCCGAAATTGACAACCTGCCAAAAATAGTAGTCCAAGATTAAACCAATGGTGACCTCTCTTTAGTCCCCTCTTTCCATACTTAACGACCCCCTCCTTGAACAAATATATATTTCTGGACATAGCATATGAATTGACGAGACAGGACGTGACAGAGAACTCCTTGGACCTTGAAAGTCCATCCGTTCTTCGACTACGAATGAGCTTTTGCGTACGATCGCATATGCGCCGTGCGATGTCTCCTTCGACGCCTACAGGATAACCATCCCGAGGATTTGCATTTCAAAAAATGCGGAAGACTTCACGGAATTGCGGTGTGGATATCAAGGACGGATCGGTTTCTTTAATTTTCGATGGGGAAGGGAAAGTTTCAGTGTTCTTTTTAAGATTGAATCTACTTTAGGAACGATGGTTGCCATTTCTATACCCCGAGAATCTGGTCATCCTTGTACCTATCCTCGTGAAAGGATGCTGCAAGGACGAAATATGATTTTAACTTCTTCACTTAGGCTTCTTTTAATGGACGGATGGGTGTACGGCTGGGAAGTTGGCAGATGGATGGATTATAGATTTTTTAATTTAGAAATTTTTGAGTCTGGAAATTCAGATGTTTGGAAATTTTTGATGGGTAGTTTTACAGGTAGAAATTTAGGAAATTACAAATTTGACAATTTATGTAATTTCAAATTTAGAAATTTTCGTGTGGATGAATTTTAAGGTGTACAAATTTTCAAATTTGAGAACTGAAAAATTTGGAAATTGAGGAAATTGAAAATTTGAGAATTGGGGAACTTGGAAGTTGGAAATTTGGGAATTAGGAAAATTAGGTATTTGGAAATAAAAAAATTTAGAAAATTGGGAAATTGAGAAATTGGGATACTGGGAAATTGGGAAATTGGAAATTTGGAAATATGGAAATTTAGAAAATTGGAAAATAGTGAAATTGGGAAATTGGGAAATTGGGAAATTGGAAAATTGGAAATTTAGAAAATTGGGAAATTAGGAAATTGGAAATGTGAAAATTTGGGAAATTGGTAATTTGGAAATTTAGAAAATTGGAAAATAGTAAAATTGGGAAATTGGATAATTGGAAATTTAGAAAATTGGGAAATTGGAAATTTGAAAATATGGAAATATGGAAATTTAGAAAATTGGAAAATTGAAAAATTGAAAAATGGAAATTTGGAAACTTATAAATCTAAAAATCTAAAAATCTAAAAATCTAAAAATCTAAAAATCTAAAAATCTAAAAATCTAAAAATCTAAAAATCTAAAAATCTAAAAATCTAAAAATCTAAAAATCTAAAAATCTAAAAATCTAAAAATCTAAAAATCTAAAAATCTAAAAATCTAAAAATCTAAAAATCTAAAAATCTAAAAATCTAAAAATCTAAAAATCTAAAAATCTAAAAATCTAAAAATCTAAAAATCTAAAAATCTAAAAATCTAAAAATCTAAAAATCTAAAAATCTAAAAATCTAAAAATCTAAAAATCTAAAAATCTAAAAATCTAAAAATCTAAAAATCTAAAAATCTAAAAATCTAAAAATCTAAAAATCTAAAAATCTAAAAATCTAAAAATCTAAAAATCTAAAAATCTAAAAATCTAAAAATCTAAAAATCTAAAAATCTAAAAATCTAAAAATCTAAAAATCTAAAAATCTAAAAATCTAAAAATCTAAAAATCTAAAAATCTAAAAATCTAAAAATCTAAAAATCTAAAAATCTAAAAATCTAAAAATCTAAAAATCTAAAAATCTAAAAATCTAAAAATCTAAAAATCTAAAAATCTAAAAATCTAAAAATCTAAAAATCTAAAAATCTAAAAATCTAAAAATCTAAAAATCTAAAAATCTAAAAATCTAAAAATCTAAAAATCTAAAAATCTAAAAATCTAAAAATCTAAAAATCTAAAAATCTAAAAATCTAAAAATCTAAAAATCTAAAAATCTAAAAATCTAAAAATCTAAAAATCTAAAAATCTAAGAATCTAAAAATCTAAAAATCCAACAACCTAAAAATCTAAAAATCTAACAACCTAAAAATCCAAAAATTTGAAAATTCATAAACCAATTACCTATACTCCTCAAAAATTCCCAACTACAAATTACCATATTCCACAACCTCAAGCCCCAATTCCCATAATTTATACAAACCACGAACAACGTACCATGCAGCGATATTCGTTCATCACCGCTTTACCTGGAAAAGTCACTCTTCTGTCGAATCATTTGATTTCCAAGATTGTACGAATACCATCGTTGAATACAACCAGTGCACTTCCAGGTTTTCTCGTCTGTCACATCAAATATACTGATTCTCATGTCCTTTTGTTATTCCGGTGGTATCCTTTCGGTTGGCAGCCGCGCTGAATACTTGGGACCGTGTTTCTATGTGCAGTCAGCTTGTTCAAGGACATTAATAAGCGCAGAAGTGCACGATCAGGTTTAACCCCTGTTGTCCTTGGCATTCCGTTCAAAATTACTAAGCCGCAGATGTAATTTACTATAAATGTGAAGTATTTGCATGGTAACAAGTATTGGTTGTTTGGGATAGGCAGGTTGAAATGTAGACCTGACATCTTGCAAGTCGCTCATCTTGTTCTTCGATTAAAATCACTAAGCTGGAGATTTTGTGTGGTTGTAATACATGTATGATGATTTGATGTAGCAATAATATGACAAATTTTATGTGATAAAATGTACTGGGTTGTTTTGGGGTACTCAGATTAAAGTAAAGATCTGACATCTCTGTCTCTAACTCGGCACTTTATTTAATATCACGAATATGGAGATTTTACGTGGTTATACCATGATGATTTGATGTAGCAATAATATGATTTTATGTAGTCAAAAGTACTGGGTCTTTTTGGGATAGTCACGATAAAATGAACATCTGACATTTTCGCCCTGACCTGGCATTTCATTTAAAATCACTAACCTGAAGATCTTATGTCCCAATAACATGAAGATTTTATATGGCAAAGAACAGTAGGTAATTTTGGGATAATCAGGTTAAAATGAAGATCTCTATGAGCTAATACGAAGATTTAGCGCAAAAACAAATACTGGTTTATTTTGGGATAGTCAGGTAAAAAATGATATTTACTTTATGTGCTAATATGAAAATTTAGCATAATAACAAATATTAGTTTATTTTGGGATAAATAGAGGTCGGACTTTTTTGCGAAAAATGTGGTGACATTTTTCAAACCTGTTCTTCTATTCTAATTCAGGAATAAAATAATAATTCGACGAGTCTGACTCGTGACTCAGCTCAAATGCGATGCATCTTTCTCAAATTTTAGCTATCCTTCAACCGAAAGTTTAGGTCCAATTATGATTTGTTAATTAAGGATCTCACATTTACATACAATTGTACATTTTTTCACATTTTAATTTTCTTTCTTTGTTTTTATATTATAGCTATGAGATGGCTGATGCATCAAACGAATAAATTGTACAGCATGGGTTAATTATAGACACCCGAAGCTGATAGTTCAGCCAGGAACGACGATTTCGAACAAATTCTTCTTATCAAAATCCTCCAATGTTAAAATCGAGTTACAGTTGTTTAAATGAGAAAATGATGCGCAAGTTTTCGATGCAGTGCAACGACTGCACGCAACAGGTAGCGTTTTATGCGTTCGTACAGTTTCTCCGACACGGGAACGGCATGCAGGTGTCCTCGATACCCAAATGCGAATCACGGTAAAAGTTGAACGCGATTACGTGCTCGCATACCCACATTCGTATACCTAACGATTCTTCCAACCCTTTCTGTGCGAGTATCTTTAATACTTGTGTGAGTGGTGTGAATGCACCTTAAATGAGTGTCTGGTAAAACGTCATTTGAACAGGTGATAATGTTCGGATTGTAAATTGCGGAATCACAGCTGCTTGTAGCAGTCGTGGAGGAACCATTGAATGAATCACTGCTATTTGTGGACGGGGAAGTCTTAGTGGTTGCAAGGTTTATGTGAATGCTGAAGTTTTTTGGGAATTTGTGTGATTAAGGAAGGAGAAATTTGGGGGTTTGGGGATTTGGGGATTTTGGGATTTGGGGATTTTGGGATTTTGGGATTTGGGGATTTGGGGATTTGGGGATTTAAGGATTTTGGGATTTGGGGATTTGGGGATTTGGGGATTTGGGGATTTGGGGATTTGGGGATTTGGGAATTTAGGGATTTGGAGTTTTAGGGATTTGGTGATTTAGGGATTTGGAGATTTAGGGATTTGGAGATTTAGAGATTTGGAGATTTAGGGATTTAGAGATTTAGGCATTTGGGAATTTAGGGATTTGGTGATTTAGGGATTTGGAGATTTAGGGATTTGGAGATTTAGGGATTTGGAGATTTAGGGATTTGGAGATTTAGGGATTTGGAGATTTAGGGATTTGGAGATTTAGGGATTTGGAGTTTTAGGGATTTGGTAATTTAGGGATTTGGAGATTTAGGGATTTAGAGATTTAGGCATTTGGGAATTTAGGGATTTGGAGTTTTAGGGATTTGGTAATTTAGGGATTTGGAGATTTAGGGATTTGGAGATTTAGGGATTTGGAGATTTAGGGATTTGGAGATTTAGGGATTTGGAGATTTAGGGATTTGGAGATTTAGGGATTTGGAGATTTAGGGATTTGGAGATTTAGGGATTTGGAGATTTAGGGATTTGGAGAATTTAGGGATTTGGAGAGATTTGGAGATTTAGGGATTTGGAGATTTAGGGATTTGGAGATTTAGGGATTTGGAGATTTAGGGATTTAGAGATTTAGGGATTTGGAGATTTGGAGATTTAGGGACTTGAGGATTTAGGGATTTGGAAATTGTGGAAGTTGAGAAATTGCGAATTTGGGAATTCGGTAATTTGGTAATTTGGTAATTTGATAATTTTATAATTTAGTAATTTAGTAATTTAAAAATTTAGTAACTCAGAAATTTAGTAATTTAGAAATTTAATAATTTTGCAATTTAGTAATTTAATAATTCAGTAATTCAATCAACTTTAACTCATAACCAGAAAATTTACAAATGCAGAAATTTAAAAATAAAAACTTACTAAAAAAATTAAAAGTTTTGAAATTTGAAAAATTTTTAAATTTTTAAACTTGAAGAATATATGAATAACTATACCTTGAAAACTGTCGGGTGAAAGGAGGTATAAGTTTAAAATGGTTGCAATTAAAAAAAGTTAAACTTAGAAAGTTTAATCAATTTTGTATTAAAATTAGAATTACAGTAGAGTATTAAAAGTAATTTTATTTGAAAGTATACGCAGAGTGAAGTCATCCTCTTAATATCGTTTTATCGATAGAGATCGATTAATTGAAAGTTACGATGGATAGGTCGATGTATCGATAGCTGGTTTCGCTTATCGCTTTCACTCGCTATTTGGTGCTGCAATTGTTTTCGATTCGTGTTATGTGAATGTAATTTAATATTAAGAGAATTTGAGATTCGTGAGTGTAAAAATACAAGTTTTGTATCAGAATAATGTATATAATCTTTTTGTACTGATAAGAAATCTATGATTTTATTTTATGGAAATTCTTGTGTTAATATTTTAATTTGCAATTTTTCAAATTTACGAGTACTAAATTTTTTAATTTGAAATTTTCTAAAATTTTGAATTTTTATATCTAAAAATTGATAATAAATGCAACTTTCCAAATTACAAAATTCCTGTTTTTTATATTCCAAATCCCAAAATTCTAAAATACTAAAAATTTCAGATATCCAAATGCTCGAATTCCCAAATCTCCAGTTTTCCAAATTTCTAAGTTTTCCAACTTCTCTAAATCCCAAACCTTCAAATTTCCCAATTCCTTAATCCTTAAGTCCCTAAATTCCCCAATCCCTTAATCCTTAAATCCCCAAATTTCTAAATCCATAAATTCCTCAATCCCTTAATTCTTAAATCCCCCAATTTCAAAATTCCTAAAATCCTAAATTTCCAAATCCATAAACCCCCAAACTCCTACATTTTTATATTCCTAAATCCCAAATTCCTAAATTCAAAACTGTCTAAATTCCCAAATCCCCAAGTCTCCAAATCCTTAAATTCCAATATCCCTAAATCCTTGAATCTCCAAATACCACAATACTCAAACCCCCAAACTTCAAATTCTGAAAAGAATCTACTATTTCGAAAGCATAAAATTAAAAAGCTCCACACAAATGAATACCTCCAAATCCATTCACAATTATCATTTACAACTAAAAAGTCAGACATTTCATCCAACTAATTTGAATTTAAATACGAAGAATGCAAATAACATTGCAAAACGTAAAAAAGTGATTATACGGTGAAAAAAAATGCTTCCAGTACAAAAAACATTTGTACAGACACTCAGTACGGACACTTCCTGTTTTCGTCTTCTTTCGATTTCTTCGTGAAAGGTGATTTCTGATAGGCCAAGGTTGTCGAAACATGTATGTGCTTCCCGACACGTATGCCACTTTCCCATAACACATATAGTAAGCACATATGTACACATATGTGGTTGTATGTCCAAGCCAGATTTCAGATGTGTGCAAAAGTAACGCGGAAATAAGTAGTAGAATCCGATAAAAATCGGACACACGTGAGCTGATTCCTAGTACAATTCCTGCGTTTTTATTGGCAAAACAATAGTTTTTGTCTTAAATCTTTGCACTCGGAGATTTATTTTGATATTTCGAATGTGTTGTCAGAGGGATAGCTGAGTGCAAAGGGTTAATGATCTAGAAATGAAGCTTTGAAGCTGCAATGACGTGAAGGGAGACGGTTAGAGTCAGAATGTTATTTACAACCCCTTTGCTGGACACTAGTTGTGAGGCACCCTGTATAATAAGTTTTTTACGTTTCTTAATATCTACATTTTCCAATTTCCAAGAGCATGATTTTTATACTTATGCATATCTAATTTTGTCAATGTTCAGAGGACAAATTTCTACTTTTCTAAATATCCAAATTTCCAAACTTACCCTATAGCAACCCTAAAACTTTTCTCTCTAAAAATTATTATTTCTCTGCTAACTAGTTTTCACTTGTGTTTCGTTGTGTTCATCCATTATACATTACATTTGTATATTACACTCCAGATTTAATTAAAAAATACCATTTAATGATAATTAAATGAACAAAAAGCTTAAATTTCGACTTTTTTGAACATCTAAATCTTCCAATTTCCAAGAGGGTGATTCCTACACTTATGCATATGTAACTTTGTCAATGTTCAGAGGACAAATTTCTACTTTTCTAAATATCCAAATTTCCAAACTTACCCTATAGCAACCCTAAAACTTTTCTCTCTAAAAATTATTATTTCTCTGCTAACTAGTTTTCACTTGTGTTTCGTTGTGTTCATCCATTATACATTACATTTGTATATTACACTCCAGATTTAATTAAAAAATACCATTTAATGATAATTAAATGAACAAAATTCATATTGTTGACTTATCCAAATGCATGTGTTATTTTACATACATATGTAAATGCATATGTTATTTTTTTACATATAAAATAATTGAGTAGTATACAAAAATAATTAAGACCAGTTCAACCATATAATACACTGTTCAGTTACATACAACAGCAAATATAAGGAAAAAACAGTTGACGTTTCGTAATATTTTATTTATTAATATGTTGCAGTAACAAGTACAATGTATATTGTATAACATACTTGGATCCTTTGTTTGAGACGTGACTCCTCAATTAGCGACAGCTTGTCCTCGTTTCTTTTTATGATCTTCCGGTTATTTACTGCTGACTATGACGAATTTTTCTGACGAAATTATTGTAAGGTTCCTTGGATTTAAAAAAGTTGAGTCTTTCAATTTTTTGAATAAGTGCTGGTTCTTCAAGATTTGGAAAGTTGTTTATTTAAAAATTTTTCGCCACTTGAATTCCTTTTGCTTGTATTGTTTTAATGACATTTTAATAATATCGATTTATCGAATTATCGATAATGTGGAAACTTGTTTATGTCTCTTACGTATACCAAGAACGAAAGAATTCTTTTATTAGTTCTTTTTCATACTCAATTGACTCTGTCCTATTTTTTTATTTGTCCTTTCTGTTCTGTATCAATCCTTTCTTGTATTTTTTAGTCTCGACTTGTCTTTTATACTCTCTCATTCTTTTCTGCACGATTCTTCTTCGTCCTTCACTAATTCCTTCCCGAACAAAACCTTGCTATCGAATGACCATCGAATATCGAACCTCTAATCGTCGCTGGTCAAAGACCTTCCTCCAGCTGGGACAAATATGCAGGTCAAGGATACTGGCCCTTTCGGTGAATGGACACCTGTGACCCCCTTTTGTTCCCCGTTCGTGTTTCACTTTCCTCCATCTTCGACGTCATTTTGGCCGTGTCGAAAGTTTCGTACTGTGCCTAATCGTTCCACATCGATTTACCATCATTTTTTTCATTACGTAAGGGGTCGAAGATCATATACGTTAACCCGTGAGTTGGCAAGAGACTCAGGTGTTTAGAAAAGCAATTGGTTAAAATTCTGTAAAAATTTTTTTTACTTCTACGTTTCTGAATATTTAAATTTTCCAATTTACAAGAGTGAAATTTCTACACTTATCTAAGTTTGTCAAGAACCCTTCTATCCAAATTTTCAAATTTCCTCAAACCCAAATTTCTACCCTCCCAAATATCCAAATTTCCAAATTTTCATAAACCCGTTCCACTTTTCTAAATATCCAACTTCAATTTTCATCCGCTCAAATTTTTACATTTCTACATTTCTGAATACTGAGTTTGGGAATATAGAGATTTGGAGACGTAGTGATTTGGGAATTTAGGGATCTGGGAATACAGAAATTTAGGGAGTTACATAATTTGAGATCTGAGACTTGGGAGACATAGAATTTGGGAATTTTGTAATTTGGGGATGTAGGAACTTGAAGATATTGGAATTTGGGAATATAAAGACTTAAAGACATAGAACTTTGGTGATTTAGGGATTTGGGGTGCTATACAATTTGAGATGTGAGAATTGGACAACATAGGAATTTGGGAACCTTGCAAAATCAAGCTTACATTTATCAGACTTCCAGTTATCAAGCTTACAATTATCCAGCTTGCCAAATGCCTATGATGACCAAATTTCTACTCTTAAGTATCTAAATTTGTCAAGAAACTACCTTTCCATCCAAATTTTCAAATGTCCACAACCCCAAATTTCTACTCTTCCAAATATCCAAATTTCCAAATTTCCATAAACCCGTTACACTTTTCTAAATATCCAACTTCAAATTTTCATCCGCTCAAATTTCTACGTTTCTGAATACGCAACATCCAAACTCCAACTTCAACGTTTCTAAACCCCAAACTGTCAAACTCCAAATTCCACATTCCCACATACCAATGTCAACCCACGAGTTGGCGCGTGGTGTTTAGAAGCGCCACTCCAATTGGTCAGAATAGAAAAATGGCCTCACACGTATTTTCGGCGGTATATTGGCTCTCGCGGTCGCCAATTATGCGAAAAACAGGCAAACTTCTCTCAAGTGGTACTTGCGTTCATCACTTGTCATTCTCATTTGTCGAAATGTAACTACAAATGTTCACGGTGCTTTTACTTTGTGTCACCAACTCGTGGGTTGCCATCAGTACATTCTTTTTGTAACGTTTCGTCAGTTTACCGGACTTTAAAGCATAAGTACAGTGATGATACGCGTGCAAACTGTAACCTTGAAAATTCGGTTTGGCGAAAAGAAGTGATTGGCGTGAAGGTTTCTCGGATGAACAACCGCTTAATGTTGAAGGTACCGCGTGCTGCAAATGATAAGCAAGAATTTGCGTCATTGACAATGTTTTTTTTCGTGTACTCGGTGCGAAGAATATTCTTTGTGAAATAAGAAGATTATACACTTAATCGAAGTTTGATTATAAAGTTTACAGAACTAGAAACTTATAAATTTAATTGCAAACTTTAAGAGAGTTTCAACCTACAGATTTAATGAAACTTATTCGCTTAAAGTAATAAACTTGTAATTCATGAATTTAGTAAGAGTTTAATTATGATATTTAAAAAACTACGAACATATAAATTTAATGAAACTTATTCACTTAAAATTATAAATTGTAACTTATGAACTTAATAAGAGTTTAATTATAATCTCTAAAAAACTACGAACTTACAAATTTAATAAAACTTATTAATTTATAAGTTTAATTATAAACTTGAGGACACTTATAGCTCATCAGATTAATTATAAATTTAAAGACTATCCTAAACTCATAAATTTAATGGAATTTATTAACATAAAAGAAGAAACTTATAAGTAACTTCATAAGTCTACCAAGACTTAAAAATTTACCAAACTTGAATTTACCAATAATTAAATTTTAACTATTTAGCTAATTTTATTAAACCAAATTTTATAAAATCTATTTTAAACAAATTTTATAAAACCTATTTTACCTACAAATTTGAAGAAACTTCAATCTCACAAATTGAACGAAACTCAAGAACCAAAAATAAGAAACTCGTGAAACAGTGATTTGACCGGTTTTTCAGTTTTAGCGACATCGACTTTCCATCGTATCGAAGCTGGTAAAAGTCGTTGAAATTCGACGAAAATCGCGGTTGTCGTTGTAAACGTGCAACAGGCATCGGCGAACGTGTGACTAGAGTCTCGTGAGAGTGACCTTGATTCCCTTGGCCGGATTTATTCCGCTTAGCTTGCGGTACGCCGTTGGAACGTTGATCGTCGGTCATCAGCATCCATGAACGCGGCGATTCCAAAATGTGGGTCGGCCAGAATCCTCGGAGAAAGTGTATTTTCCCACTCCGTGTCTCTCTTGACATTCGATATCGTTCCCCGTGAACGCGTACCGTCGTACCTCGGTGCAACCTGTGTACACAGCCGTGGAAGTTCAAGTGAACATCGTGGAACGCGGTTACAGGTTCTGCGCGAACCTGCAGGCTCTATCGAAAGACGCGACGAGGCGATCATCGCGTGAGCGACAGCAAACTCTAAGGGTATCTTCACACTGGGCAAACAAATAATTCTACTCGTTAATTTTGATAAAATTTAATAATATTTGTTTTCATTATTGAATTTTTCTGAGGTCGGGAATGAGCGTTTGTTCATTTGGTGTGAAGGCTATGGTGGAATGGAGATAAAGGGATTTTTGGATCTAGGGATATGTGGACTTAGAAGTTTAGGAGAATTGAAGTGTAGGAATGTATGGGTTTAGGTGGAGGATTCGTTTCTGGTAATTTTTGACTTGGGAACATTGGGCTGTGAGGGTGGAGGGATTTAGGGATATAGGGATCTAGGGATAAAGGGATCTAGGCATAGAGGGATCTAGGGATAGAGGGATCTAGGCATAGAGGGATCTAGGGATAGAGGGATCTAGGGACAGAGGGAGCTAGGGACAGAGGGATCTAGGCATAGAGGGATCTAGGGATAGAGGGATCTAGGGATAGAGGGATCTAGGGATAGAGGGAGCTAGGGACAGAGGGAGCTAGGGACAGAGGGGTCTAGGGACAGAGGGATCTAGGGATAGAGGGATCTAGGCATAGAGGGATCTAGGGCTAGAGGGATCTAGGGACAGAGGGAGCTAGGGACAGAGGGATCTAGGCATAGAGGGATCTAGGGCTAGAGGGATCTAGGGATAGAGGGATCTAGGGATAGATAGAAGGATCTATAGAGGGATCTAGGGATAGGGGGATAGAGGGATCTAAGGATAGAGGGATCTAGGGACAGAGGAAGCTAGGGACAGAGGGATCTAGGGACAGAGGGATCTAGGGATAGAGAGATCTAGGGACAGAGGGATCTAGGGATAGAGGGATCTAGGGATAGAGGGATCTAGGGATAGAGGGATCTAGGGATAGAGGGATCTAGGGATAGAGGGATCTAGGGATAGAGGGATCTAGGGATAGAGGGATCTAGGGACAGAGGGATGTAGTGACACAAGGATCTAGAAATAAAGGGATCTAGGAATATACACGTATAGGAATAAAGGGATATAGAGATTTTGATGCACAGGAAATTAGAGATGCAGGGAATTAGGAAAATTGGTAACTAGTAAAATATGGAACTAGGGAAGTAGAGAACTGGAGCAGTAGGTGGTTAGGAAAATGAGAAAATAAAGACCTATGGAAATAGGGAAATAGGAGAACAGGGAATTAGGGAAACAGGAAGTTTGTGAAATGGGAAATTAATTGGTTAGTCAATTAGGGAAATAAAGAACTGCTGACCTGAGGAATCAGAGAAATAAGAAATTATAAAAGCACAAAAGCAAGGAAAATGTAGAAATAGAGATTTTAAAAACTGGAGAAGTAACAAAGTAGGGAAATAGTGGACTGGTAATTAGAGAACCAGGGAAATAGGAAATTTCTGTTCACTCCATTGTCTAATTATGTTTTCACAATCTTCTATTACAAATATTCACTAGAATTCAAATTATTTAGTTATGACTCATAAATTTTATATTTCATTTTAATTCAAAGAATATACATAAAATATTTAGCATATAGCAGATTACATAAATGACAGTTTTGCTTTGTTTGAATCACATTATTATTCTCCACAGCATTCTTTATTCCCAAAAGAAGGATTTATCCTTTAGTACCAAAATAGAACTAAATCTGTTCAATGTTTGCTTCGAGAACATTCACTATGTAACATTTCGTTAACCTTGTTATCTGCTAAAAAATTACCATTGTTTTGTTCAACTTTTGATGTTAAAACCAGTTTCAAAAATGGAAATACATGATTCATTATTTCATACAAATCTTGTTATATGCATTATATCACACCAATTTTGTTGTGTGCATTATATCATACAAATTTTGTAATCTGCACTGTAGCACATATGTATTATATAATACAAGTTTGGTTATATGCAATATATGTGACACATGTGTATTATATCACACAAGTGTGGTAATATGCAATATATCACATATGTATTGTATCACACAAGTCTGTTAATATGCAATATATCACATATGTATTGTATCACATAAGTTTGGTAATATGCAATATATTACATATGTATTGTATCACACAAGTCTGTTAATATGTAATATATCACATATGTATTATATCACATAAGTTTGGTAATATGCAATATATTACATATGTATTGTATCACACAAGTCTGTTAGTATGTAATATATCACATATGTATTATATCACATAAGTTTAGTAATATGCAATATATCACATATGTATTATATCACACAAGTCTGTTAATATGCAATATATTACATATGTATTGTATCACATAAGTTTGGTAATATGCAATATATTACATATGTATTGTATCACACAAGTCTGTTAATATGCAATATATCACATATGTATTGTATCACATAAGTTTGGTAATATGCAATATATCACATATGCACTATATCTCACAAGTTTGGTAATATGCACTATATCACGTATGCAGTATATCACATAGTATGCGTTACATTGCACAAATCTTTCAATATACACTATATTATACAAATCTTGTAACATGCATTATATCACGTATGCAATATATCAAATACTTCTTAATATGCAAGTTTTACATTTTTAATCAAAATGGCGATTCATTACATAACACAAATCTAAATAACGATAAAACAAGAATAAAGCATACACCATAAAAACTCGCAAAAGCATTTTAACATTCATATATCACATGTGCAAACACTCGAACATCTCCGACATTTATCATACGTTTCAAGTCTTTTAGCACGTCGAGCGAGCACTCGATTTTTTGCGATCGGAAGTTACGATCGAGAGTTCAATCAACCTGATCAATAACCAACCGAGTACAAAAAGTCGATGAAACAGGAGCGACCGGTCGATTAATCGCAATATCGATTCGCGATGATTCGTAACTTTATGAACGTTCAACCTATTACTTTTCGCAACTGTGATTTATAACTTTTATTTGCATTTCGCGATTCCCGTCGTTATTTGTTCTTTCCGACAACCGTAAAAAAAAAACTTTCACCGCATGTTTATTTATTTACGCGATTCGCGCAACGACACATAAGAACGATAACGATTCGTCGTTTCGATATTTCGCGCGATTAGGTAACTGGAAGGGTGTAGCGGGAATTTGACGCTTTTGCTCGAAAAGGTTTGTTCGTTGCTGCTCTTCGGCGACATTCTTCGGCAAAGGAGTGAAAGTTTTTCTGCTAGGCAAACAGGCGCGACTGCTTGTATTCCAAAGATTTGGCAACGGCACGAGTGTCGAACTCGCTTGTTTTCCGCAGCTGGTTAAAAATCGATTTCTTTGTTTGCCGTTCGTTCGTTCGTTTCTTTTTTCAATTTGTTCAGAAATTGTTTTGTTTTACCACACGAGCGTACGCCAGAAAGCGTGACAGAATTTCTTTGGAGAAAACGATTGGAAAAAAAATTCAATTACTTGAGAATTGCAAGATCTGGGAATTTTTTAATTGGCAATCGAAAAATTTACTATTTTGGGTATAGATATCTAGGGATCTAGGGACATAGAGATGCAGTGATCCTGGTATTTGCTGACTAGTTATTTGTCGATCTAGGGATCTAGGAATTTCGAGATCTCCACATATAGAGATCTAGAGATCTAGTTAGGGATTTCGAGTAGGGATTACTAGATCTAGGGATTTTCAGATCCAGGGATTTCGGAATTTAGGGATTCAGAGATTTAAGGATTTCGAGATCTACGGATTTCCGGATCTAGGAATTTAGAAATCTAGGAAATTCGAGATCTTTCGATCTAGGGATCTAGAGATTTCGAGATCTAAGTATTTAGAAATCTGGGGAATTCGAGATCTTCCAATCTAGGGATCTAAGGATTTCGAGATCTAGGGAATTCGAGATTTTCCAATCTAGGTATCTAGGGATTTCGAGATCTAAGTATTTAGAAATCTGGGGAATTCGAGATCTTCCAATCTAGGGATTTCGGGATTTCGTAATTTAGGGAATTCGAGATCTTCCAATCTAGGGATCTAGGAATTTAGAAATCTAGGAAATTCGAGATCTTCCGATCTAGGGATCTAGAGATTTCGAGATCTAAGTATTTAGAAATCTGGGGAATTCGAGATCTTCCAATCTAGGGATTTCAGGATTTCGTAATTTAGGGAATTCGAGATCTTCCGATCTAGGGATTTAGGGATTTCGTAATTTAGGGAAATCGAGATGTTTCATTCTAGGGATTTCGGGATTTCGTAATTTAGGGAATTCGAGATCTTCCAATCTAGGTATCTAAGGATTTCGAGATCTAGGGAATTCGAGATTTTGTAATCTAGATATCTAGGGATTTCGAGATCTAAGTATTTAGAAATCTAGGGAATTTGAGATGTTCCAATCTAGGGATTTCGGGATTTCGTAATCTAGGGAATTCGAGATCTTCCAATCTAGGGATCTAAGGATTTCGAGATCTAGGGAATTCGAGATTTTCCAATCTAGGTATCTAGGGATTTCGAAAGATACCGATCTAGGGATTTTGGGATCTACCGATCTGGGGACCTAGGGATATCGAGTTCGTTGGATCTAGTGATCTACGGATTTCGAAATCTACCAATCTAGTGATCTAGGGATTTCGGGATTTACCGATCTAGGGATCTATGGATATCGAGTTGCTTGGATCTAGTGATCTAGGGATTTGGAAATCCACCGATCTAGATATCTAAGGATTTCGGTATTTCAATATTTACCGAAATTGGGATTCATGATTTTCAAGATATACTGATATAGGGTCTAGGGATATCAAGATTTACTGATCTAGGTATCTAGGGACATTGGAATCCAGGCATCTGCATATCTAGAAACTGTTATGTATAATTGTTAATATTAATAATTTGCAAAAAATGCGATGGAGACAAATATAAAAATTAGTATATAATTTCTTGATGTACCCATACATGTCCATATGTGTAAACCCATATATCGGTATAGTTTGATATACTTTCAAATTGTATAGAAATTGATGTCACTTATTAGTGTCCCATAATTATTTCATAATTATGTGTTACGTCGAAAATTATATCGAAGCGATCGTTGTCCTTTTTTGTCCGCGTCAAAGATGACCATTGCGTCACACCTGGACTGGTCCGAGAGAACGATGATTATTCGGTTTAGCAAAAAGTCTGATTAATTCTGCGATTACCACACGTGTGCGTGATAAATCGGTTGCAAAAGTTGCTAAAAATAGAAGGCCGTTAAACGATGCGCTTGTAAGGACACCCACCTCAAATATCACCTTGCTATTACACATAACAGGTTGAAATGCACAGTCACTCTACCAGGCTTCCGAGTAATTAATTAAACATATAATCGACAAATGATTAATAAATCAAGATTAGTTTTCTGCAACAAAAAATTAAATTTAAATTATTTTGAATAAATAGTGAATTTAGGTTACGAAATTCAGATTTGAGTTATTTTGAATGAAAACTAAATTGAAGTTGTATTGAATAAAAATTTAAATTTAGCTTATTTTGAATAAAAATTCAAATTTAGGTTGATTTGAATAAAAATTATATTAAAGTTTTTTTGAATAAAAATTAAGTTGAAGTTATATTGAATAGAAATTT
Source organism: Megachile rotundata (assembly GCF_000220905.1). Lineage (NCBI taxonomy): Eukaryota > Metazoa > Arthropoda > Insecta > Hymenoptera > Megachilidae > Megachile > Megachile rotundata. The sequence goes on from NW_003797192.1 coordinate 352,888, forward strand.
CATTTAGGTTATTTTGAATGAAATTCAAATTTAGGATATTTCTAATAAATATGTAGTTTAAATTGTTTGGGAAAAAATTAAAATTTATGAAAACTTGTGATGTCAAAATTCCCAACTTCCTGGTTACGTTTCTAAATCAATGGACGTAAAAAATGACCAAATATTTAAAGGAACATGCTGGTTCATTATTTCGATATTCAAGTGTCCTTTTCGTAATTATACTTTATAATGAAACTCATTTTCGTTATTACACAATGCCCGTTGTTATATAATCACATTCAAGATATTTCTCGAAGAATATCCTTTTTCGGTCCTTAACTTTTCTAATTTTTATAAAAAAAAATTGGGTACTCGTCAGCTCAAACATTCATGTTATAGTTCTTTAACATAACAATCATTAAAATTTATTAATCTAATCCACATGTGAGTAATATTTAAATTTTTATATAATGTAAAATGTAAAAAATTTATTCACTAACCTTGCTAGAAATATTAACTATTCAAACTATAAATAACAAACACAACTATTTTGAAAATATTTAAAAATATTTGATTTATTGCAAATAAATGCAGTACCTAACCATTCCAACAGCTTCAACCTGGCACTAAACCTGTCACAATTCATTGCAATTACCATAAATTAATATTTCATCCAAAATTAATCAAAAACGCGATTTCGGTCGAAGATTTCGTACATCTAGGCTTCCAAAGGAGGTGACACGGTTTCTCCGCAAATTTTGCAACATTGTCAATCAGCTAAGTTGCTTTTGACCCAATCCAGCTCGCGGCGACGATCTGTTCAGCCACATAACCCCACTTTCTCCTTTTACAGAAAGACCGAACTGGCTCTATTCGATTTAGGACGATCCCAGTCAGCTCCACCCAGTTTCTGGACGACTCAGGCTTTTTTTTTCTTCTTCTGCGTTCGATAATACGTACATGGACGTATCGCGAGTTTATCGACAAGTTCTGGTGATGTAACTAAATAGCCTAGGAGAAAAAGTAACATTTAGCGGTCTGTTACGACCGGCAAACACGGTGAAATGAGGATCGAGAAAGAAAGATAAACATGCTGGCGTAACGAGAGTCTTTGTTTGCCTGGGTTTGGTATGCTGTTTTTGTGGTATTGCTGGGTATTTTGTTTGTGGAGTGATTTTGGGGATGAATTTTGAAATTGGGAGATTCGGAAGTTTTGAGATTTTCGGATTTGGAAATTTTGAGTTTGAGGGATTTGGAAATTTGAGACTTAGGATTTGAAGATTTGGAGGTTAGGAGCTTTTGAGATTTGGGGATTTGGGAATTTGGGACTTAGGATATGAAGGTTTGGAGATTTAGGGATTTGGAGATTTGGAACTTAGGATATGAAGGTTTGAAGATTTGGGGATTTGGGAATTTGGGACTTAGGATATGAAGGTTTGGAGATTTAGGGACTTGGAGATTTGAAACTCAGGATATGAAGGTTTGGAGATTTGGAGATTTGGGGATTTGGGAATTTGGGGATTTGGGAATTTGGAACTTAGGATATGAAGGGTTGGAGATTTAGGGATTTGGAAATTTGGAACTTAGGATTTGAAGATTTGAAGATTAGGAGTTTTTGAGATTAAGGGATTTGGAAATTTGAGACTTAGGGTTTGAAGATTTGGAGATTAGGAGTTTTTGAGATTTGGGAATATGAAAGTTGGGATTTGGAGACTTGAGAATTTGTAACTAGGGATTTGGAGATTTAGAAATTCTAAAATTCTCTAATTAAGTAATTTGGGAATTTGAAAGTTGGAATTTGGAGACTTGGAAATTTGTAACTAGGGATTTGGAGATTTAGAAATTCTAAAATTCTTGAATTCGGTAATTTGGGAATTTCAAACTTGAGATTTAGAGATTTGGAAATTTGTAACTAGAGATTTAGAAATTCTAAAATTCTGTAATTAAGTAATTTGGGAATTTGAAAGTTGGATTTTGGAGACTTGGAAATTTGTAACTAATGATTTGCAGATTTAGGAATTCTGCATTTCTGGAATTAGGTAATTTGGAAATTTGTAACTAGGGATTTGGAGATTTAGAAATTCTAAAATTCTCTAATTAAGTAATTTGGGAATTTGAAAGTTGGAATTTGGAGACTTGGAAATTTGTAACTAGGGATTTGGAGATTTAGAAATTCTAAAATTCTCTAATTAAGTAATTTGGGAATTTGAAAGTTGGAATTTGGAGACTTGGAAATTTGTAACTAGGGATTTGGAGATTTAGAAATTCTAAAATTCTCTAATTAAGTAATTTGGGAATTTGAAAGTTGGAATTTGGAGACTTGGAAATTTGTAACTAGGGATTTGGAGATTTAGAAATTCTAAAATTCTCTAATTAAGTAATTTGGGAATTTGAAAGTTGGAATTTGGAGACTTGGAAATTTGTAACTAGGGATTTGGAGATTTAGAAATTCTAAAATTCTCTAATTAAGTAATTTGGGAATTTGAAAGTTGGAATTTGGAGACTTGGAAATTTGTAACTAGGGATTTGGAGATTTAGAAATTCTAAAATTCTCTAATTAAGTAATTTGGGAATTTGAAAGTTGGAATTTGGAGACTTGGAAATTTGTAACTAGGGATTTGGAGATTTAGAAATTCTAAAATTCTTGAATTCGGTAATTTGGGAATTTCAAACTTGAGATTTAGAGATTTGGAAATTTGTAACTAGAGATTTAGAAATTCTAAAATTCTGTAATTAAGTAATTTGGGAATTTAAAAGTTGGAATTTGGAGATTTGGAAATTTGTAACTAGGGATTTGTAAATTTAGGAATTCTGCATTTCTGAAATTAGGTAATTTGGAAATTTGAAAGTTGGCATTTGAATATTTGGAAATTTTAAACTAGAGATTTGGAGATTTAGAAATTCATAAATTCTAGAATTAGGTAATTTTGTAATTTGAAAATTGGTATTTGCATATTTACAAATTTTGAAATAAAGATTTGCAGATTTTGCAGATTTGTCTACTTGAAAATTGACATCTAAAGATTTGAAAGTTTCCAAAGCAGTCATCTCCAAAAATTCCTAACTTTCTAACACAACCTCCAAGTCGTAAATCACATCAATTTCACATAACTGATTCAGCACGCATCAATTGAAAATACACAATTTGCTTCTGAATTAAACATCAAAATTAAAAAAGCGCCTAGACAACGCACAGAACTATTACATTCACCGTTCCCAACTTTCAATTAATTCAATTAACGTAAATACTCGAAAGGAAATACTTGAAAATATATAATCTCATACCACGCAACTATGAACCATAATTAGTCGAAGTTAGAGTTGAATAGTTAAGTAAATTGCACCTTCATATACATATAATTTGTCGTATGATCTGCAGGTACTACACTTATTTAAGTTCCTTCTAATTGATCGAAACAAGGACAAGTTTTTTCTAAAGGTGAAGGAAATTCTTTAAAGGTCTCGTAAATAATTGTACGATCGTATTCTAAAATTACCGTGTTTTGCATATGTGACCTTCTTTCTCTGTTATATATTTATTAACATTTTATGTTAGTCACCATTAGTCACACTGTTTCAGTCGGTCGGTCATTAAGTCATGCGAGAATTACGAAATCGCTTTCTACTTTTTTACCGGTCAATCGAATGAATTTAGGTGCGTAATGGCGAAAAAGTGAGGCAATAATCGCGGGTTTGGTAGAAGTGTGATTTAACCTATGGTGGACAGGTGATGGGACGTTCACTTTTTTAGTATGGAGATTTTTTAATTCACATATTTGAGTATTTTTCAATTTTTTTTAATTTTTTAATTATTCATCTAAATCTTCAATTTGAAAAATTTTTGATTTGCCAAATCTAGGAAATCTTTAAATCTCTGGGTGTTGAATTGCAAAGTTTCAAAGCTGAATGTTCAAATCTCAGAATCACAACTTCCAAATTAAGTCTTTAAATTTACAAATTTCTAAATCTTTAAGTCTTTAAAGATTTTCAAATTTTCATAGATTTTCAAAGTCTTCAAATTTTGAAACTTTCAAATCTAAACTTTCAAATTTCCAAATCTTCATATTCTAATTTGCAGGTGTCCAAATCTCCAAATTCCAACTTTCAAAATCCCAAATCTGCAGATCTCTAAATCTCTCAACATCAATTACCAAGTTTTCAAATCTCAAAATCATCAAATTCTAACTTCCAACTTCCAAATGCCCAAATCTCCAAAACTTCAAATCTTAAAATCTCTAAATCTCTTAATCCCAACTTCCAAATTTCTAAATTCCCTAATTTCAGAATTCCTAAATCTCTGAATTCCGAAACTCCCAAATTCCCAAATCCCTAAATCTCAAATTCTTCAAATCTCCAAATTTGCGAACTTCCAAATCCCAAAATTACAGTTTTCAAATTACGAAATCCCCCAATTCCAGAATTCCTAAATCTCCGAACCCCCAAATTCTCCAAATCCCTAACTTTCAAATTACGAAATCCCCTAATTCCAGAATTCCTAAATCCCTAAATCTCCAAATCTCCAAATCCCAAAATTACAGTTTTCAAATTACGAAATCCCCCAATTCCAGAATTCCTAAATCTCCGAACCCCCAAATTCTCCAAATCCCTAACTTTCAAATTACGAAATCCCCTAATTCCAGAATTCCTAAATCTCCGAATCCCCAAATTCTCCAAATCCGTAAATTACAACTTTCAAATTACGAAATCCCCCAATTCCAGAATTCCTAAATCCCTAAATCTCCAAATTCTCCAAATCCCAAAATTACAGTTTTCAAATTACGAAATCCCCCAATTCCAGAATTCCTAAATCTCCGAACCCCCAAATTCTCCAAATCCCTAACTTTCAAATTACGAAATCCCCTAATTCCAGAATTCCTAAATCCCTAAATCTCCAAATTCTCCAAATCCCAAAATTACAGTTTTCAAATTACGAAATCCCCCAATTCCAGAATTCCTAAATCCCTAAATCTCCAAATTCTCCAAATCCCAAAATTACAGTTTTCAAATTACGAAATCCCCCAATTCCAGAATTCCTAAATCCCTAAATCTCCAAATTCTCCAAATCCCAAAATTACAGTTTTCAAATTACGAAATCCCCCAATTCCAGAATTCCTAAATCCCTAAATCTCCAAATTCTCCAAATCCCAAAATTACAGTTTTCAAATTACGAAATCCCCCAATTCCAGAATTCCTAAAGCTCCGAATCTCCAAATTCTCCAAATCCCGAATCCCCAAATCCCCAAATTTCCAAATTTTCCAAATTTCCAAACACCCTACTTTCTTAATTCTGCACAAGCACTGCCCACACAATCCACACTGCACCCAGATTTTCATAAATCCAACTAATACACTAAAAGCAATCAGAATTCTGAATTATTTAAATTCGAACAGCAGCGATTAATTGAAGTTTCTAATAACGTGGATGCGATTTTTTCGTATAATTATGTAGTTTCTTTGAAACAGCATACACAGCTGCGACTTAAGTGTATTGCGTCAAAAGCACTTCCACTAGGTATGCGATATTACGCCACCTGAGCTACGCATTTCTTTAGATCATCGTCGTTCTTTCTCCTTTAGAAACACCATGGTCTTTAAATAGTTAACACACAAATGAATCTTGTGTATAAAAATTTAAGTTCAATTTTAAGGTTTTTACTAATAGTAATTAAATGATGAATAAGTGAATCACAGAATTTTTCTAATAAATTTTCTCATCTCTCCTTATTTTTGTTTTCGTCTATTTTTAACACCGCTTTGTTGAAGCAGGTTAATTGTCATTAACGTCTCGTTTCTTCCTCGAAACAACAATGAATATTGACGAATGTTAATCAAGTGCATCCGGAATAAAATTAACGCGATTAAGATTCTATATTACGCTTTAATTACAACATCGTTAGTGGTTTGTTTCTTTGTTGTTGAAGTAAGAAATAGAATACCGGGACAAAGAAATAAAATCGGAGTGATTTAATCAATGATTGAAATCTCTTAATTAGGCTTAATTATTACAGTTAAGGAAAATAATTAGACTTCGATCTCTGATTTTATAATTCTGAATTCTTGATTTTAATCAGAAATTTATCTTGATACACTGATATTAAAAATGAGATCTTGATTTGGATAATCAAATTGGGAATTAATTTGAATATTTAATTTATGACGTTAAATTAAAAATTTTGGTAATTAAATTTGGATCTATAATTTGGTATTTTCTAATAAAAAATTAAATGCTGTAATTTAGTAATTTTTAATAAAAAATAAAATTCTGTAATTTGATAAATTCTGCTAAAAAATTAAATTTTGATATCTAATTTAATAAACTCTAATTAAAAATAACTACTTAATCCCAAACTTATTTATAAAATTATTCATAATTTTACTTGTTTGTCAGAAACAATGAAAAATGACAAAACTCTGCTTCCCACACAGGAATTATAAAGAAATCACTTCAGATAATTGAAAATTTCTAAACTCTGTTTCTCACGGAGAAAAAATTGCTCGACTGAAACAATAGCAAATTTAAAAATTCTGCTTCCCACATAGGAATTAAAAAGAAATCGTTCGAGATAATTAGAAATTTCAAAACTTTGCTTTTCACATAGGAATTAAAAAATAATTATTCCATTGAAAAAGTACAAAATTTCAAAACCTTGCTTCTCACACAGGAATTAAAAAAACAATATTCCATTGAAAAAGTAAAAAATCTTAAAACCTTGCTTCTCACATAGGAACTAAAAAATAATTATTCCACTGAAAGAGTACAAAATTTCAAAACCTTGCTTCTCACATATGAATTAAAAAAAAAATATTCCATTGAAAAAGTAAAAAGTCTTAAAGACTTGCTTCTCACATAGGAATTAAAAAATAATTATTCCATTGAAAAAGTACAAAATTTCAAAACCTTGCTTCTCACACAGGAATTAAAAAAACAATATTCCATTGAAAAAGTAAAAAATCTTAAAACCTTGCTTCTCACATTTGAATTGAAAAAAAAATTATTCCATTTGGAAAGTAAAAAATTTTAAAACCTTGCTTCTCACATAGGAACTAAAAAATAATTATTCCATTGAAAAAAATAAAAAATTTTGAAACCTTGCTTCTCCCCACAAAAAAAAAATAATTTTAATACTCTGCTTCTCACAATAAAATTAAAAAAAACCTCCATTAACAGTAATAAAATTCAAATCCCTCCTACCGTCACAAGAATGATCAAACATTCCTTAAAGCGTCGAACCGGATCAAAAATCGTGAAAATCACGATTAATTCATAAGGCTAGTCCTCGAAATCCCGGACTCGTGTGTGATCCTTGACTTTTACACGTGGAATAAATTATTGGTAAAAAGGTGAATCGAGTGGGCAAGGAATTCATCGGATTGCCCTTCTATTTTTTTGCTAGAAATGATTTTCTAAACCGTTAAGAACCGCCGTTGTGACACTGCGTGCGTTTATGGAGCAAGGAAAGGAATAATCAGCTAATGAAGGATATGGGAAAGAGCAAAACCGTGCACATTGTGTATCGTAAAATGTTCTTTACGTTCAATAGTAAGTATAGCTTGCTCGTTTCAGGCTGAGTTTAAACAAGACCGGTCGGCAATTAAACATACTGAACGTATTACGTGTTCAGCTATTACGTTCGAGTATGTGCGTTTTTGAGATATGAAACAGGATCGAAGAATTCTGTGTGTTTGTTTTACGATAGTTGAATATAGTGGTGGAAACTATTAGTAATATGTAAGTGATATGATACTAGATAAATGATAGAAACCACTTTTAACATTATTTAGATTTATTTAAAAAAGTTATTGGAAAATTTAGATTCATTAGAAAAATTCAAAGTTAACATTTTAAATGTACAAGTATAATTTTTATATTCATATGGTGATTCAAATAATATGAGGATATTAGTAACATTAATAGGATAATAAAATTAGAATTTTACTGATCAATTTTCAAGTTTGGATATTTAATAATATTTGAAAATTTGATAATTCTAATTGAGACTTAAATTAAAGTCCTCAAAGAAATCTTGAATTCTAAATCAATATAATACAGTACTATTCAAAATTACATTCTTTTTATTATTATACCAATACATGTGAGTGACAGTACCAACATAAACATCAATTTTCTATAATAATATTGACATTTTCTACTAATACCAATACCTTTGCATTTTGAATTGAAAATAATTAAATTAAAGATGAAAATGAAATTTTTAGATCAAACCTATCAAATTGAAGATCAAAATGAAATTTTTAGATCAAACCTATCAAATTGAAGATCAAAATGAAATTTTTAGTTCAAACTTGAAAATTTTAATTTAATTTAATGCATAACGAAATAATTTGATGTATAACGGAATAAAAATTTGTTATCGTTTATTGATGATTTTTAAGCAATGGATTTGTTCAGTGGTAAACATGTTCCGCAATCGATCGATGTTAATGAAACGTATTCCAGAAATGATTAAATTGCACGCACTATTTGGAATTCATAGACTGTAACGCGGATGCGAAATAGAGTTAATTTGCATGCAAGTTTTCCATTCAGGAATGAGGAGAATTTTATTGAGAGGATTTAAGAAAGTTCTCGAGCATCATTATCATTGACTGAGGAGTTACCGATGTCAACTCACGAGTTGGCGCGTGACACAGGTGTTCAGAAGAGCAATTGTTCTTTCCTTCTCAATTTCTAATAGGTTTTCTACGTTTCTGAATATTTAAATATTGCAATTTCCAAGATCCAAATTTCTACACTTATCTAAATTTGTCAAGAAACTACCCTTCTATCCAAATTTTCAAATTTCCTCAAACCCAAATTTCTACCCTTCTAAATATCCGAATTTCCAAATTTCCATAAACCCGTTCCACTTTTCTAAATATCCAACTTCAAATTTTCATCCGCTCAAATTTCTACATTTCTACATTTCTGAATACTGAGTTTGGGAATATAGAGATTTGGAGACGTAGTGATTTGGGAATTTCGTGATCTGGGAATAGAGAAATTTAGGGAGTTACATAATTTGAGATCTGAGACTTGGGAAACATAGAATTTGGGAATTTTGCAATTTGGGGATGTAGGTATTTGAAGGTATTGGAATTTGGGAATATAAAGACTTAAAGACATAGAACTTTGGTGATTTAGGGATTTGGGGTGCTATACAATTTGAGATGTGAGAATTGGACAACATAGAAATTTGGGAACCTTGCGAAATCAAGCTTACATTTATCAGACTTCCAGTTATCAAGCTTACAATTATCCAGCTTGCCAAATACCTATGATGACAAAATTTCCACTCTCAAATTTGTCAAGAAACTACCCTTCCATCCAAATTTTCAAATTTCCACAATCCCAAATTTCTACCTTTCCAAATATCCAAATTTCCAAATTTCCATAAACCCGTTCCACTTTTCTAAATATCCAACTTCAAATTTTCATCCGCTCAAATTTCTACATTTCTACATTTCTGAATACTGAGTTTGGGAATATAGAGATTTGGAGACGTAGTGATTTGGGAATTTAGGGATCTGGGAATACAGAAATTTAGGATCAAACCTCAAATTCCACATTCCCACATACCGATGTCAACCCACGAGTTGGCGCGCGGTGTTTAGAAGCGCCACTCCAATTGGTCAGAATAGAAAAATGGCCTCACACGTATTTTCGGCGGTATATTGGCTCTCGCGGTCGCCAATTAGCCGAAAAACAGGCAAACTTCTCTCAAGTGGTACTTGCGTTCAGCAGTTGTCATTCTCATTTGCCGAAATGTAACTACAAATGTTCACGGTGCTTTTACTTTGTGTCACCAACTCGTGGGTTGACATCGGTACACTCCATGGGGATTTCGTAATGGTTTCACGACTCTCACGTTTCCTCCGAAACTTCCATAGATCCGACAATTAACTGTCAACGAATATTTTACATTCTTCTTCTAAGAATTCCGGTTCTTCACAATTTTAACGGTAATTTACGACATCTTGGTATGTCCTAGGTTCTATCTTAAAAATCTGCTTAAGTACGTGATATTTCATACGAGGATCGATTCTGATAGCTGGAGGACGTTTCGGGTACTTTCACATTCTTGGGCACCAACTTTCGGACTGGTTATCGAATGGTCTCAGGTGCCGAAATTTCTACCGGTTATAATTTCGAGATTACCCAACACATTTCCTTTCGTCGTGAAAAAGACATGGGGATTTCGAACGACAACGGGGAATAATGATCTCTCTTCACGGTGAAAGTACGGCGATTATTGATCGCTTGAGGAGCAATAATTAGATGATCGAGGAAAAACATGCGTTCTTATGCGTGGAATTTGTGAAACAAGAATTTTGTCGTATAAAGTAAAGATGTTACGGGTTCAATGTTAAAAGGCTGCCATCATATGATTGAGTATGGAGTATTAAGTATAGTAGTTTCTGTTTTATATTTTGAGTAATATTCATTTAGTTTCGGTTTGGATGATTTATGTGGATGATTATGTTCTGATCATTTTTGGTTTATGAATATACTACTTTGGTTCTCTATTATTTTATTACTTTCGCTGTTTTATTATTGCGGTGTTCTACTTTTTACTGTTTTAGTGTTGTAGTATACTATCTACTTTAGTATTCCATCATTGTACTATTTTACAGTTTTATTGCTCTACTATTCTACTATTCTACTATTCTACTATTCTACTATTCTACTATTCTACTATTCTACTATTCTACTATTCTACTATTCTACTATTCTACTATTCTACTATTCTACTATTCTACTATTCTACTATTCTACTATTCTACTATTCTACTATTCTACTATTCTACTATTCTACTATTCTACTATTCTACTATTCTACTATTCTACTATTCTACTATTCTACTATTCGACTATTCGACTATTCTACTATTCTACTATTCTACTATTCTACTATTCCACTATTCCACTATTCTACTATTCTACTATTCTAAATTAGACTGCTCTACCATTTTACTATATTTACTATTTTTCTTTTCTACCACTCTACAGTTCTACTATTTGACTATTCTATTATATTACCATTTTACCATTCTGCAATCCTTTCATCTATTATACGCTACTATATGCTTTACATCTACTATATGCTTTACTATTTCATAATTTTTATCATTTTTTATATACTACTATTTGCTACTTTGCCTTTTACTCTTCTTCCGTTTTGTTGTTTTACATAAAGTCAAAACTCTTTAATGAACTTTAACAAACTTTATTGATTTTTTAATCAAATTAAGACATGTCTGTATAACAATTCTTAACTACTAAAACAATAGTACATAAAACAGTAATGGATTGATTGATTGATTATTGTTGTGGGCATCGACTACTATGGTCATTAGCCCGCAAACAGTAATGGACTACTATTTTCAACTATAACTAACAACTATATATACCAATAATTATTTACTATGAATAAGAATAATTAACTATTACACAACTATAATTCACTATATACCATAATAATTAACTGCCACATCTAACAATAATCATCTATTCTAAACTTAACTACTTAATTACTAAAACAGTAATGAACTGCTATATTTGACTATAACTAGCAACTATATATACCAATAATTATTCACTATAAATAAGAATAATTAACTATTACACAACTAGAATTCACTATATACCATAATAATTAACTACCACATCTAACAATAATCAACTATTCTGAACTTAACTACTTAACTATTAAAACAGTAATGAACTACTGTATTTAACTATAACTAGCAACTATATATACCAATAATTATTCACTATAAATAAGAATAATTAACTACCGCATCTAACAATAATCAGCGACTACATACAATAATAATTAATAGTAAAGTACTAAAGTATCAGTAAGCATATATAAACAAAGATTACGTACAAGGCCGCCATCTTCCCTGCGCGCGTTACGCAGCACTTACGCGGAGCATTTACCAGCAAATAAAAGAAGAAAATCGTAACGGGAAAACGGCAAGTAGGTGCATGTTTTTCGATCATTTTGTTGTTCTCGTGGACGTTGGCCTTGAGTCAATAAGTAATATGCAAGAGGTAAAAGTGGGGTAGTGAACTTGCCTGTTGCCACGAAACTAGTTATCCAAGAATGTAATAAGCAGATATACCGGTGCCGTGGAAATCATATGACACGCATGGACACACATTGAACACGGTCATTGCTCAATGTGCCATGTCCTCCTATAAACATACGGACCGTTTTATTTTAGGTTGATCTACCCACATGTTTACGTCGATGACTATACTTGATGTTGGTAAAGCAATATTGCACCAAGGATGCGATTGTAGCATCAAGGATGCGATTTCATTTCATGTCATTTGTGACACATAATCAAATATTTTCCATTTCTAATTTTATGCAGAGGGCTCATTAATCCTCAAGGATGCGATTTCATTTCATATCCTTGGTGACTCAGCCCTCGGTTTTCTCTGTATAAAATTAGAAATGATATTTGATTCAAAAGAAATGAGATCTAGATCTATGATAAGTTTTTCCTGTCATTAGAAGGCGGTCATCCGTAAAAATGAATTTTAAACAAAGAGTAGATATAACAAGAGACGACACTAGACAAGGAAACCCTCCTCCTAGAGAGAAGAGGACCAATTTAAATGCCCAAATCAAAAGAATCGGGAATGTGCATGCGCACAGTGTATAAGTATGGCGGTCGAAAAAGAATAGTTTAAACCTGCATATTCACCAGTAATTTATTTGCAATAAATATTTTGTCATATCTCTGTAACACATTCTGTAATTTCTTGTGATATATAGTTTTTCATTTTCTTAGAAGTTATTTGTAATAATCATTGAGTAATACGTATTCTTCAAATATATTTTGTAGGGCAATCATTTTTATTCTTTTCTTTTTAAACTTTTCAACGCCGTAAAATTGATAAAAGTACCTCGAAAGACAATATTAGTAATATACAGAAAATTTATTACAAATATATTCCAAATTATTAGGGGTTGACACGAAAGTAGATTTGCTCGATTTAAATTTCCCGCTCGTTTGTACAACTAATTTAAAGGTATAGCGTTTTCGAGAGATCAAACGTGCCGACCGAGAGTGCCTCCGGGAAATTTGTAAATTCGTTTCTGAATTCCTGCATTTACAAATTGCACAATTTCTACATTCTCATATTTCCAAATTTCTAAATTTTAATAATTGAAAGTTTCTCACTTATTAATAATTGAGCAGATTCTAACTTCCCTAATTCCTCAGTTTCATATATAATAAATTTGTAAATTTTTTAACTTAACATGATAGACTAATTAAAATTTATTAGCTTAATTTGTTATACTAATTAAAATTTACTAGCTTAACATGTTGCACTAATTAAATCTACGATTATGTCTTGTCATTTGCATTTAACGAGGAAAAATCCTTTCAAACGTACTTGATCTACATTGTTGCTGTTGGCGGTCATATACACAAGAAATAAATGTAGAACAAGTATGTTATTGCTTTCAAAGATGTTTACTGTAGAAATTAATCAAATGGTTGATATAATGTATAAAATTTGAATATATTTTCATTTGTTTCTCAGTTGTAGTACAATCTTGTACTTTGGGACGTTTATCAAGTTTAAAAATTGTTAAATTTTAATAAGCTTGAAAATTGTCAAATTGTATCAAGTTTGAAAATAATTAAATTTTATCAAGTTTGAAAATTGCTAAATTTTAACAAGCTTGAAAATTGTCAAATTGTATCAAGTTTGAAAATAATTAAATTTTATCAAGTTTGAAAATTGTTAAATTTTATCCAGTTTGAAAATTGTTAAATTCTATCAAATTTGAAAATTGTTAAATTGTAGCAAGTTTGAAAATAATTAAATTTTATCAAGTTTGAAGATTGTGAAATTCTATCAAATTTGAAAATTGTTAAATTGTATCAAGTTTGAAAATAATTAAATTTTATCAAGTTTGAAAATTGTTAAATTTTATCCAGTTTGAAAATTGTTAAATTCTATCAAATTTGAAAATTGTTAAATTGTAGCAAGTTTGAAAATAATTAAATTTTATCAAGTTTGAAGATTGTTAAATTCTATCAAATTTGAAAATTGTTAAATTGTAGCAAGTTTGAAAATAATTAAATTTTATCAAGTTTGAAAATTGTTAAATTTTATCAAGTTTGAAAATAGTTAAATTTTATCAAGTTTGGAAATAATTAAATTTTATCACATTTGCAAATGATTAAATTTATAAATGTACAAATTTCCACAAAAATTCCAAAAAATATTCAACAAACGTAGGGTCCCTAAATCTCTAAATCCGACCCTGTCGAATGAGTGTCCCCAACAAAATGGTGTCCCCAAGAAATCTGAATGCTAAGAAATCACAGGGAATCGGAATCGAGCCTCGATGACGAAAGTAGGCATCGTTCGTGTATGCATCGTGAACGAAAGAATGTCGTCCTGACACATGGTCGATTAAGTAACGAAGAAAACCGAGAAAGACGAGCCGGTAACTCATTACGTGCTTACCGAACGTAAACAGTCATCCAAGTGATGGATTTTGTAAATAACTGTTGCCATTTTGTGAAGCACGCTAAGTGTTACGTTCTGTGTGTCCTTTCTATTAGGAGTTGAATCAATATCTTGTCGGGATTGGTTTTTTTGTGTTTCTGATCGGTGAGAGGGGATTTGGAAATTTTGATGTACTCGGATATTGGGAATTCGGGAATTTGGTGGGATGGGAAATTTGAGGATTTGGGAATTTTGGCAGTTGGTAATTGAGGAATTTGATCATTTGAGAAATTGGGAAATTTTAGGGTTTGGAAATTTGGAGACTCAAATATTAGAATTTGGAAGATTTGGGAATTTGGAGATTTGGAAATTCAAATATTAGAATTTGGAAAATTTGAGAATTGGGAAATTTGGGGTCCCAAATATTAGAATTTAGAAAATTTGAAAATTGGGAGATTTGGAGACTCAAGCATTAGAATTTGGAAAATTTGAGAATTGGGAAATTTGAAGACTCAAATTTTGGAAATTGGAAAATTTGAGAATTGAAAAATTTGGAAACTCAAATATTGGAATTTGGAAAATTTGAGAATTTGGAGATTTGGAGTCTCAAATATTAGAATTTGGAAAATTTGAGAATTGGGAAATTTGAAGACCCAAATATTAAAATTTAGAAAATTTGAGAATTGGGAGATTTTGAGACTCAAGCATTAGAATTTGGAAAATTTGAGAATTGGGAAATTTGGAGACTCAAATTTTGGAATTTGGAAAATTTGAGAATTGCGAAATGTGGAGTCTCAAATATTTGAATTTGGAAAATTTGGAGTCTCAAATTTTGGAATTTGGAAAATTTGAGGATTGGGAAATTTGAAGTCTCAAATATGAGAATTTGGAAAATTTGAGAATTGGGAAATTTGAAGACTCAAATTTTGGAAATTGGAAAATTTGAGAATTGAAAAATTTGGAAACTCAAATATTGGAATTTGGAAAATTTGAGAATTTGGAGATTTGGAGTCTCAAATATTAGAATTTGGAAAATTTGAGAATTTTGAAATTTTGAGAATTTAAAAATTTTGAGCCTCAAACATTGAAAACCTAATAATTTAAAAATTTGATAAGTTTGAAAATTTTTAAAAATATATTTTTCTACAAACTTGAAATGTCGCATCAGAATTTGAATATTCAAATATTATTTATTGTATCTGTATTGTTTCATACATAAAAAAGTTAAGTATTTAATCTTTCAGTATTTGATTTTCACAAGTAGTGAATGAAGCTACGTTTTATAGTTAAATGTCATGCCGTTCATTAAAGAAAACCGTGGCCGTTCGATTTACCTCATTTGCCGCTAGTAGTATAGTCATTGATCTGTCAGACCAGGCGCGACAAGTAGTATATATCCATGTATTATCAGACGGAATTACTTAGCGGCGCACTTATTCACTTATGAAACATACGTTAATCATTTGTAATACTACGTTAATCATTTTAAATATTTTATTAAATATTTAAACATATTCTATATGTATGTACATCTGTGAGTGATTATTAAACCAATTATTAATGTATAAAGTAACTTTAATATGTTATTTTAATATATTAAACATGCTGTATTAATATGCTATTTTTCAATTTAATATATTACTTAATCCTTCTTTAATAACTATTTAATAATCTAAAATTTTTATTTAATTTTTTAAAATATTTCATTTATTGTTATACTTTTCCTATGTACATTTTATTTATTATTATACAATTTTTGTTCTCATTTTTTTTTACTATTAAATTTACATTTTATTAACATTATTTTATTGTTATTTAAATTCACATACTTTATTTTTATTTACTGTTGTGTGTTTTTATACACATCTTATGTTATTTCTGTTATAAACATTTCTTTTATTATTGTATTTTTTATACATACAATTAATTCAATGTCTTTACCTTTTCCCTACAATTTGGAATCTCAACATTTTCCCGCCATTTCTTCAAATTCGAAAAACCATCCACAACTACATTGTTTATTTTGACAAACGAAATTATAAAAATGTTCTCTATTATTGTATTTTTTATACACGTCTTATTTATTTTTATGAACAAATTAATTCAATGTCTTCACCTTCATTGTACAATTTTAAATCTCAACATTTTCCCGCCATTTCTTCAAATTCGAAATATAATGAACAATGACGATGTTCATTTTAACAAACGAAGTTATAAAAATGTCGTCTATCATTGTATTTTTTATACACGTCTTATTTATTCTTATAAACAAATTAATTTAATGTTCTCATCTTCTCCCTACAATTTTGAATCTGAACATTTTCCCGCCCTTTCTTCAAATTCGAAATATAACGAACAATGACAATGTTCATTTTAACAAACGAAGTTACTGCGACGTAGCGAAAGTAAATCCAAGATTTTAACAGCAAAACGATAAATAATTAATGAATTCTTTTTTACTCTTTGCAGAGTAGTACGAGCACGCGAGATTGCGGGACGAACGTCGCGAGAATGATGAGTTCGATGCAAACACAATTGCCCGGCTCGTTGCAGGATTATCAAGTCGATCCTTACCGACTCCTAGAAGACGACCTGAAAGATATCTACGACGATATACGAGAGGTCAGTAGATTTTCATGATCCAACGATCTATTTTAACCGCGATGATATAACGTCGTCGCATTAGTCAGTACACATGTACCTTTTTGTTGTTGCGTTTTGTACGTGCACTTTCTCCATACGGTTGTTTCTCCTTTCGCACACTCGCGAGGCAAGGTGCAAAAACGTGGTAGTCGGATTCCTTAAACGGAAGAGTAATATTCTTTTCACGTTGCCTCTAGCGAGAATTGCTGTGAGAAATTGTGTATTTGGGAAAAGTACACGGTGGGAAGTTGCGTCGTTAATGACTATGTGTAATTTTAAGGTGTGTTGGAGGATTTGAAGGATTTAGGGATTTATTTTTTGCAATAGATTTGTGATTTGTTGGATAATTCAAGTTCCAAATTTTTACGTTTGAAAATTTGTAAATTTTTGAGTTTGTAAATTTCTAAATTTGTGGATTTGTAGATTTGTAAATTTCTAAATTAGTAAATTTGAAAATTTGCAAATTTGGAACTTCTAAATTTCTAAATTAATAAATTTGCAAATTTGTAAATTTGGTACTTCTCAATTTTTAAATTTTCAAGTTATTAAATTAGTAAATTATCATCTCATCAAATTACCAAATTTCCAAATTATTGAATTTAAAAATTTCCAAATTCCCAAATTTTTTTATCTACAAATTTTAGATTTCAATATTTCTAATTTTTATAAATTTTAACTTTTTAATATCAAACAGTTACCATCACCAAATATGTTTTTAACACAGTTATAAATATCTAAGATCAAATAATAAACAAACTGAAAATTATAATTATGAATCCCATTATAATTTTGATTGTTAAGAACAATGACTATTAAAATAGTTTCGAGCACGTCCGTTTCTTGAAACAAAGTTTCTAATTGGTATCCCCGTACAACCAGTCGTATCATGTGATTGCAAAAGCGATAATTTCCCTGAAGTCACTAGAACCATAACACGAAACTCTCACGTTTCTTCGAGGCGAGTCCAGTGCCTCGTTGATGTCGATTTCCTGCTGCCATTTTCGGTGCAAAGCGCACCGATTCGACTCGAATCACCAACTACTTCCGCCGCAACGTTTCAACAGGAAGTGGCAATTGAGATCCGGAAGAAAATTATGCATTATGCTGCGATTAAACAAATTTTTTAATTCTCGTTATTACAAGTTATTGTAATCTGAGTAATTGAGATATTTGTCTGAAGATCTGACCTTATTGTATCGCTATGCGGTTACCTCGCATTATATTGCCATATATCAGATTTACCATCAGATGGATACTTTACTTTACAGTTTCTTAATCTTAAAAATTTTCTAATTTACAAGATTTCTGAATTAATAAAATTTCTTAATTTACAAGATTTTTAAATTTACAAAATTTCTTAATATACAAAATTTATTTTTCGATAAGTTTTCTGTATTTAGACAATTTTAAAACTTGCATAATTTTTGAATCTACAAAATTTCTTAATCTCAATCTTCCATTAAAAATTTTAATTTCTCAACCTTCCACTTTCCACAATTTCTTAATTTGCAAAGTTCTGAACATTCAAACGATCAGACTGAAAGATTCATTAAAAGAAGGCGTTTCTATAAAAATAAATAATAAAGAATTTAGAAAGCGACGCTGCAAACAGACTCCAAATTAGATTATACCTGCAAATCGGTAGTAAAGCATCGTGTCGGCCATGTTGGGGTTAATCGAGCACACGCGTCCGCGTAATCGCATTGCGGATCCAACGTTATCGTGTTTCAAGGCGCGATGAGAAAAAGTGCTTTCTAAACGCGTTTGCACGCGCATACGCAAATACAATAGTAACTAACCACGGTGAGTAAAAGTTCTACTCTCGGCCATATATGCAGACCGTGAAGTCCCGGCTGCTTTCGCTAGCGCGTGAACCACCTCGGGACGCGTCGCTTCGTCGTGAAAACGGAATTCCGCGCCATAAATATTGATAATTACGCGACTAGACATGACCGTTTAGCTTAGACAACGTGTAAACGAGGGAAGAATTCTGACGGCTGCGAGTCTGTCGAGTTTAGTATCGATATCTCGTAATGACGACACTTATGACACTGGTGATGATGATGCTTGATGTAACTAGATACGGAAGAGATTTATTGCTGAATCTTGAGGTGTTATGTATGATCGTCTGGCAGGTGGCAATATAACACGCGGTAATATAACGCTTGGTAAAATAACATGCATTCAGACGGATGGATTAATGTTTGCACGATGGAGTAATGCGTGATGATTTCATATATGCACATCTAACACGTGTAAATGTAATTCGTGGCGATATAACGGGCAGCAATATAACGCGTGGCAAAATAACATGCATTCAGACGGATGGATTAATGTTTGCATGATGGATTAACGCGTGATGATTTAATATATGTACATCTAACTTGTGTAAATGTAATTCAAGGTGATATAACGTGCGGCAATATAACGCGTGGTAAAATAACATGCAATCATGCAGCGAATAATAGACGAGAACGTAACGAATTAATGTGTACGAATTTGACGAGTGTAAATGTAGTACGTGGTAATATAGCATGCGGCAATATAATGCGTGGCAATATAACACATAGTGATTCAATGTGTGGAGGTGCGTGAAGATTTATCGTGTGGAGATGCATGAAGATTTATCGTGTGGAGATACAATTTAGATGTAGTGAATAGAATTGTAACTTGTGGCAATATAACAAGTGGCAATATAACGCGTTGTTATATAATGTGTAATAGTCTAACGCATATCACTACACGGCATGAAGATTTAATGCGCAATAATATGTAGAAATATATTGCATTGGAATATATCATGTGACAGTATCACATATTGCAATATATCACGCGGTAATATAATACTGCACCATACAGCACGATATGGAAACCTAACACAACTCTACAGAACAGTTATAATAGCGCAACAGTAAAATCGTACAATAACTAAGAATAGTAAATTATAAAAGTGTAAATTAATAAAAAAAAATCGTAGAATGATATAACAGTAAATATGACAAGAAAAAAAGCCACTTAAATGGCAAAATAACTAGAGCTTTAATCTCCGATCCATTAATCAAGTGTTAACGGTAAGAAGGAAATACCAAGCACGCATTCTCTATAACGAATTAATAAAATCATTCGAGCAGGTGATTCTGTAATTATTTCGAGAAGCGTACTAGCGTTCCCGTTTACAGTTAGAAGGACGTACAATTAAGCGTTTCCTGATGCATCGCTTTGGTATCGTGGCTTCCGATCACGTGGTTACAGCCAGACGTCCAGAAAGTGTCTCTGACGTAAGCTTGCGAAACGAGCTAGTAACAAAGTGTTCCTTTCGACTTTGGCCAAATTCCAGGACGAACTTTCAGCCGATGTCACGGCTGGAATTCAAAGCGTGCTGCCTATAACGCCATTGCTCTCCTCTTTTTCTATCGCTCTTGCAACGAACGGTTTCCATCGTCACGTATGCGAATCGTCATCGTCATTATGGGCATCCATTGCCTATAGAAATTGCTCTTGATCAGCTGCTCGGGAATAAAATATGTAACGCCTGCATTGAATTCGAACAATATGCGTGCTGGATTCGGTATGTGGCAGGTGAAACGGTATCTGGGCTCGCTGTTCTAATGCCGCCGCCATTTTATTGAATGAAGTTCGAGTAACTGGACTGCAACCAGTTCTGATACTCGCTTTTTCGTTCGGTTTATTGCTGGAGATAATTTACTTTCAATAAATATTGATAATAGGATGATTAGAGGAGTCTTTTTATGTTTTATAGCTTCAGAGGTTTCGTTCGGTGGAAATTTATAGGGTAGTCTCGTTATATTGCCGTGAACGGGGAGACCATATACAGGGAACTTTTTCATTAGTGTTCCATCAATAAAAATTTCATTTTTTAAATTTAAAAATGTGCAAATTTAATGATATACAGGATTGAAAATTCAAAAATGTGAAAAATTAAAAGTTTGCAAATCTGATAGTTGAAAAAAATTAATAGATAAAAAGTATTGAGTAGATAGTACATTAACAATGTAGCTAGATGAGTTGCAACAATTTTTTGTTTATAATTCTCATTATACTATGGTTCTAAATATGATCGTTCACATTATGTTGGTCAAAGTGCTAATTTCGCTTACGTAGTACTAACAAGGGGAATCCCGAGCTTGGATATTCCAAATGTTAAAATTTTATAACTATACTGGAAATATCCTAATTATAACTAAATCCATTTTCACTGTTAAAAATGGTGAAGATCCACCATTTTTTATTCCGCTTTGATATTTTTATTTCCGGAGACTACACAGGAATAAAACGTTTAACATCTTAATTAATAACCGATACGACATTGATATTGACAAGTAAGAAATGCATAAGTTATACTTCGTTCAATAAGTCATCCTTCATACTGAAAATAACTGGATTCTCCTTCGACGTACTAATTACAGATTTCCTCGATAATGAACGTGTACCGGTACGAACGCAAATTAAACCGCACGATCATTAATTAAACGTTTCTCGTTTGTAGTTCAAACTTCTCCATGCATATAACTAACGTAATATTTAAATTGGGTCTTTAGAATGTCTAAAATCAGCTACCGAAGTTAAAAATAGGATTACAGGAATGTGATTTCTCGTTCGGGTGCAACGCCCAAAGAGTGCTCATTGAAATTCTCACACCCTCACTTTGTCTACAACACTCGGAGAATACCTGTAGGAGAGAAATCAGAATTTAGGAACGGTTTTAGATCAATACTTAGTTACGCGCCTTTTGAATATCAATCATCTAACTTTCTGATCCATTGCATTCTCGAGCTACTCAGCCTTACTGTCTAAACATACGCAATTACTTCCAGTTTAACAATATCAAATACTTTCTATCGACGTTTACATGCTTTTGCTTGTTAATTTTATATAATGCTATTAGATATGCTGTTATAGTAACACACACTTTTGCTGCCTACACACACTTGTGATACTTTTATAGTTTTATTGTGAATTAGGTATCAAAGCTTGCAGTTATTTTTATTCTCAATAAGAAACGATTATTGAACGTTTCAATCAATGTTATCAGATCGTAGATATCCCTCGATCTTTACATCCCTATGTTTTTATATCCCTTGATCCTTAGATCGCAGGTATCCCAATATCTCTCGATTCCGATATTCCTAGATCTCAATATCTTTACATCCAAATATTCCTAGATCTCAATATCCTTACATCCAAATATCCCTAGATTCCAATATCCTTAGATCCAAATATCTCTTGATTCCAATATCCCTAGTTCCAAATATTCCTACATCCAAATATCCCTAGATCCCAGTATCCCTCGATTTCAATATCCTTAAATTCCAATATTCTTAGATCCAATTATCCCTAGATTCCAATATCCGTACGTCCCAGATATCCCCAGATTCCAAGTATCACTAGATTCCAATATCCCTAGATCCCAAAATCCTTAGATCCCATTATTCCAATATTCCTAGATCCCTAGATCCCTAGATTTCAGTATTCCAATATTCCAATATCCCTAGATCCCAATATTCCTACATCCCAATATCCCTAGATTCAAAAATTCTTAGATCCCAAAATCCCTAAATCCCTAAATCCCTAAATCCCTAAATCCCAAAATCCCTAAATCCCAAAATCCTTAGATTCCAATATCCCTGGATCTCAAAATCCTTAGATTCCAATATCCCTGGATCTCAAAATCCTTAGATTCCAATATCCTTAGATCCTAAAATCCTTAGATTCCAATATCCCTAAACCCCAAAATTCTTAGATTCCAATATCCCTGGATCTCAAAATCCTTAGATTCCAATATCCCTGGATCTCAAAATCCTTAGATTCCAATATCCCTGGATCTCAAAATCCTTAGATTCCAATATCCCTGGATCTCAAAATCCTTAGATTCCAATATCCCTGGATCTCAAAATCCTTAGATTCCAATATCTGGATCTCAAAATCCTTAGATT
>NW_003797192.1:376136-389048 GCF_000220905.1 Megachile rotundata
AGATCCGAAAATCCTTAGATTCCAATATCCCTAGATCCCAAAATCCTTAGACTCCAATATCCCTAAATCCCAAAATCCTTAGATTCCAATATCCCTGGATCTCAAAATCCTTAGATTCCAATATCCTTGAATCCCAAAATCCTTAGATTTCAATATCCCTAGATCCCAAAATCCTTAGATTCCAATATCCCTAGATCCCAAAATCCTTAGACTCCAATATCCCTAAATCCCAAAATCTTTAGATTCCAATATCCCTAAATCCCAATATTGCTAAATCCCAATCTCCCTAA
The DNA here is from genome assembly GCF_000220905.1 of Megachile rotundata. Classification (NCBI taxonomy): domain Eukaryota; kingdom Metazoa; phylum Arthropoda; class Insecta; order Hymenoptera; family Megachilidae; genus Megachile; species Megachile rotundata. The sequence goes on from NW_003797192.1 coordinate 376,427, forward strand.
ATTCCAATATCCCCAAATCCCAATATCCCCAAATCCCAATATCCCCAAATCCCAATATCCCTATATTCTCATGTCCCTGAATTTCTTCCTATTATGAAAACCTCAAATATCCCTAGATTGTATACCCATAGAGTTGCTTATGATTCAAAGACACTTTTGATGTCAAATATCCTTGTAATTAAAGTATTTCAAAAAATATCCCTAGATCGCCCGCGTCTCCAGTGTCTGACTGTTCATTTCATCGCGTGACTTATCGAATGTCGATTGTAGTGCCGGGTCGGTGAACGGGTTCACGAAAAAAACGAGTAACCGTCGCGACGTCGCGGTCGTTTCTAACGGCCTACGGGAACTACGTTTCACCGGTCTAAGTCAAGGTTACGTTTGCTATTGTTCCAGGCACTCATCAGGAACACGACGCAGAAGGAGCTGCAAACTATAGCGACGTACTACTTCGACGGCAAGGGAAAGGCTGTGCGGCCAATGGTAGCAATTCTCATGGCACGGGCTATCAATTACCACAAGGAAAGAAAGTGAGTTTGCGAGGGACACGCCCCTGAGGATTCCTTGAAGTTCGACGTTAATAAACTTTTATTGTGGGATTGTGATTAATTGGGACCATTTGTGATGATGTCGACGACTATTATTGATACTGTCATATTATAGTTATTTCCATGATGTTGGTTATATTTTTGTTGGATGATAATTGGGTGATGTTTGTATAATTTTATTTGTGGAATTTTTATTGTGTACACTTTTAGATAAATTTTACTATGTGTACTTTTATTATTTGCTATGTTAAGGTGCACTTTTATTGTTTACAATTTTAACTTGTACAATTTTTGTTTACACTTTTACTATGTGCACTTTTATTATTTACACTTTCATTTTGATGCTTGAAAATGCTAAATTTATGAATGGGTACAATGGTCGTCTAAGTGTCTTTAAATTATAGAGATTGTTGGAGAGGTTTCTTTAAAATCTGTGTTAATTTTTGAGCTCAGGAATTAATATTAATTAATTTAATATTGGTTAATCATGTTAATGTTAATTGATTAATTTGATGTCGTTTGATTAATTGAATGTCAATTGATTAATTCAAAGTTGATTAATTGTTTTAACATTGTTTGATCAATTTAAAATTGATTAATTTAATGTCAACTTAAAATTGATTAATTTTACGTCAATTTGAAATTGATTAATTTTACGTCAATTTAAAATTGATTAATTTTGCATCAATTTAAAATTGATTAATTTAGCATCAATTTAAAATTGATGAATTTAACATCAATTTAAAATTGGTTAATTTAACATCAATTTAAAATTTATTAATTTAACATCAATTTAAAATTTATTAATTTTACGTCAATTTAAAATTGATTAATTTTACATCAATTTAACATTGATTACTTTAACGTCAATTTAAAATTAATTAATTTTACGTCAATTTAAAATTGATTAATTTTACATCAATTTAAAATTGATTACTTTTCAAGCGAAAAATTTTCAAAATCATAATAAATTTTCCCACATTTTTATGTGAAGTTGACATTCGTTCTTTGCAGAACAATTGCAATAATATTTTATCAGATATCTATTACCATAAATCGTTCAACAAAATGTATCAATAATCCAGCATAATTTATCCAAACATCAATAATTTATTTGTCAAACGCGACGTTAAAGACGACACCGATTAGAAAGCAAAGAAAGAATGCGTGCGGTGTCTTTCTAATTCATAAATCGGCTCGAAAGCAATTATTACATTCGTGGTCGTCGGGTTAGGCGACGATGAATATGAATGAGATGTCCCGTGAATGAGAACTAGTGTAACACACACAATCGCACGTGCTCGGGTAAATACCGATGAACATGACTTTCAGATGTATGAAACTCAACGAATATAATCGTTCTGGTAACAAACGAGTTTCCTTGTCAGCGAACGTGTCAGCTATTGAATACCTATCTGTCGCATCGATTTCTTCATCTTCAGCTCGATCATTGTAACTGACTTCGCATAAGCACTCGAAAGCGTGTTAGCTTCGTGTAATGAATATTATCTCCTTGTATCTGCGAATTCTATCAATTTCTTCGCGGCTTTGTAATTTAATTGCTTGTAATCTGATTTTGAAATGATGGAAGGATGAACGATGGAACGTGATGTATTTGCTAGTTTTGCTTGATGCGAATTAACACGTTTTTACAAGTATTACTAGTTTTTACATAGCTAGTAATGAATTGGTAGTGAATAATTAAGTAATTGTTTGGTTTTAGCGATCTCTTAGCATCGCAACGACAGGTGGCGATGATTTCCGAGATGATCCACAATGCTTCTTTGATACACGATGACGTAATCGATCAGCCAGACTTTCGCCGGGGTAAACCTTCGGTCAACGTCGTTTGGAGTCAGAAGAAGGTAAGAAATATTTATCATGATTATTTAATGGAGCAGTGTTTCCCAAATTTCGAAATTTCCAAGTCGCTAAATTTTCAAATTTTTATATTTCCACGTTTGGATAGTTTGGAAATTGCTATATTTTCGAATTATTACATTTGCAATATTTTAAATTTCCAAATTTCTAAAATTTACGTTAATAAATTTCCAAGTTTCCTAATTCGTAAATTTATAGCTCAAGACCCCAAATTTTCAAGTTCCTAATTTTGTAGAATTTATCAATTTTAGAAGAGAATTTGGAAATTTGGAAATTGTTAAGTCTTCGTCTTAATGAATTAAGATTAAAAATGCTTATCAATACCTATTGGTAGATCAATATTGATAGATGTGGTAAATGAATTCATCTTAACTAAGTTATTAATACATATGTATCAATATCTATCAATACTTAGTAATATCTATCAATATTTATCAATGTCTATCAATATCTAATCAATATTTGTCAGTATCTATCAATATTTATCAATATCTAATCAATATTTATTAGTATCTATCAATATTTACCAATATCTATTAATATCTATCAATATTTATCAATATCTATCAATATTTATCCATGCCTAGCAATATTTATCAATATCTATTCAATATTTATCAGTATCTATCAATATTTATCAATATCTATCAATATCTGTCAATATTTATCAATGTCTATCAATGTCTATCAATATTTATCAGTATTTATCAATATCTACCAATATCTATCAGTATTTATCAATGTCTAGCAATATTTATCAATATCTGTCAATATCTACCAGTATATATCACAATACCTAATCAATTTCTAATCAATATCTATCAATATCTATCAATGCCTATCAATATCTATCAACATCTATCAATAACCAAAGTTATAGCACCCACACCATTAACCTTTCCAACTACCAAAATCCTAAAATTCCCATTTTCCAAGAACGTTCCACCATTTCCAAAGATCCACCAAGAATTTCGATATTTTCTTCCATCGGTCGTCGAACGCGTTGATCGATGAAAACCGAAACTCTCTCTGAAATACCAGAGAGAGGAAGGAGGCTAATGCGATTCATGACTCTATCATACTGACCGTGCACGCTTTCTTGGCCTGGAACCGGAAACGGACCTCGTCCATTTTGTCTGTTCACCTGGCGATACTTCGACGTATAGAATCACTGAAAATCGGTGGCGCGATTAACGACCCGTTGGAACGAACAGCGTGAAATTAGCTCGAAAGTCGATGATTTTCCCAATTAGATTTCTCGTTGGCATTGTTTGCTGTTATAGCTCCTTTCAAAATTATATCCGATTCCTTGGAAACATGATTCATTGTCAATTTTAGTAAAAAAACTTAAATCAAGAGAAATTACTTGAGGATGTGATCATTTCTGTGTAGTGAAAGATTATGTAGTAAGGTGTTTAATCTGGTGAAGATTAAAGACTGATTAAAAATAACTTTGTTCGAAATCATCTGTAGTGTATAATATAATTATTATAATTTGTTGAAGATAAATTTATTTGAAAATCAAGGATGAAGACTTGGATCAGATTTTTATGAAGTTTGTAAAATTTATAAAATTATATTTTTGTATTCGTTTTTGCAAATTTTGAAATTTATTCAATATTTTGATTGTTCTAGTTTATAGGTTATAGTTCATATGTTATACATTATATGTCACATGTTATACATTATACATCACATATTAAAACTCATATGTTATATATTATATGTCATACGTTAAAACTCATATGTTATACATTATGTGTCACATATTATAGCTCATATGTTACATATTATATGTTACATATTATATGTCACATGTTCAAGCTCACATGTTATACATTATATGTCACATATTAAAGCTCATATGTTATACATTATATGTCACATATTAAAACTCATATGTTATACATTATATGTCATATGTTAAATCTCATATGTTATACATTATATATCACACGTCATACATTATAGGTCATACAAATTATATCTTATAGAATATAGGTTATGTTAAATCCCCGTTCAACACTAATAACATATAACAAAACATACATAAACCAAACACTAATAAAATAAAATTAATTTGAGCATCTGCTACAGGAGAATTAATTTTTGCTAGAACATCCAACTCTGATGGTTCCGTTACGAAACTTGCGTATACTCGAACAATTTTTAAACACACCGATCCCATCGGGGTCATAATATTGCATGTGATTATGCAAAATATGTGAGTATGCGAACGGAGAATGAATACTAATCTCCGTAAGTTGGTCGGAAACTATTATTTACCTCGCTGCCATGGATTTCATCGGCGCTCGATGCAATTTCGAGCATTCGGTGTCGAAACGATTTGATTAGCTGAAACTTTCGTGTAATGGAATTTTGATTGTGGTAATGATCATTAGCGGTCGTTATAGTTCACCATAGTTTCGGTTCTGTGAGCATGACGAACATACGAAATAATTATTTTAACGCTGTACCAAAATGGCGGACTCTGAACGTTCAAATCTAAAGAGAATTGAAATCTTTTCAAATATTAAATATTGAAGAACTATGTAAATACGATGGAGCTTAAATTAGCTTCCGAGTGAATCATGTGAGAAGTATAATTTAAATAATTACTCGTATGATTTATCGTAACTGTATGCTGCATCCGACCTTACATCGCCATCGATCAAATTATGTAAATGACAATTAAGAAAAGTGTACATTGAAGCTATTAATGTAATTTCCAGGTTTCAAGGTTGCGTACCTTTGTACAAAAGAGGTTGCCCGCGGCCTTTCCTATCGTAGAAACATTTGTACGAAAGAAGTTGCAAAGGAGCAACAGTTACATCGTGATAACATCTTTTTTCTTGGGAGTGATGTCACTGAAGAGATACGAAGGTCACCTTCACCTTTTTTTTTCTAAGTGGAATGACACATTTTCTCGGCGTTGTGCGATAAAGAATGCGTATTCTTTCAGAAATGATGAATGCAAAAATCTATGAACGGTAAAGTCGTTCAAGATCACCGTTGAAAGAAGAAACAGAGAGTTCTTCTTGAACTTTAATACTAAACGGTGTCTGGTGACCTAAATCGTAGCGTTAAACTACATTTTCTCCATTCTTTTATGCCAATTGCAATTTCATTCGGAACTCGAGAAACTGGTACAATTTCCGTTGATGTATACGGATGTAGTGTAAACTATAGTATAGTACTACTATTGTACATATAGTACTATTTTCTAGTAATACTATTCTGCACATAGTAGTATTTTATAGTAATACTATTCTACATATAGTAGTATTTAATAGTAATACTATTCTACACATAGTAGTATTTTATAGTACTACTATTCTACACATAGTAATATTTTATAGTGCTACTATTCTACGTAGAGTAGTATTTCATAGGACTACTATTCTACACAAAGTAGTACTTTATAGTACTACTATTCTACATATAATGCTATTTTATAGTACTACTATTCTGCATATAGTACTATTTTATTGTATTACTATTCTACATAGAGTACTATTTTATTGTACTACTATTCTACATGTAATACTATTTTATAGTACTACTATTCTACACACAGTACTATTTTATAGTACTACTATTCTACACACAGTACTATTTTATAGTATTACTATTCTACATAGAGTACTATTTTATTGTACTACTATTCTACATGTAATACTATTTTATAGTACTACTATTCTACACACAGTACTATTTTATAGTACTACTATTCTACACACAGTACTATTTTATAGTATTACTATTCTATAGTACTATGGTACTATAGCATGTAATACCATGACCCAAGTGTAATGAGTAAATTTTAGTATAACACAGTATTTTATTACAGTATAGCATTTTTTCTTATGGTATAGTAGCCTACTACTATGGTACTCTATTGCTAGAAATAAGTATTATAGTATACTATAAGAAATAAATACTATACTGTAATAAAATACTGTGTTACACTAAAGCCTGCTCAGTGTTACTCGAGTAGTAGTACTATAGAGTACTACACTATATCCAGTTGTAGAACAATAGAATAGTAGTATAGTAGTTTGGTAGAAGATTTCAACAGTAGATTTTATAGTAGAATAATAGTGCTACCATGACGAAACGCAATAGTAGTATAATTGTGTAATGAAGTAATGTATAGTAGAATGTAATAATATAGTGCTATATAGTAGAATAGTAGTATTACCAGGATGAAGCTGAATAGTAGTATAATTTTATGGTGTAGTAATAAATTAATAGGTAAATATAGTGTAATAATATTGTAGTACAGCAGTACAGCAGTATAGTGGTATAGTAGTATAGTAGTGTAGTAGTGTAGTAGTATAGTAGTATAGTTGGTATAGTTGGTATAGTTGGTATAGTAGTATAGTAGTATAGTAGTATAGTAGTATAGTAGTATAGTAGTATAGTAGTATAGTAGTATAGTAGTATAGTGGTATAGTAGTATAGTAGTACAGTAGTATAGTAGTATAGTAATATTATAAAAGAATAGATTAGTAATATCGTTGAATATTAACCTAATATAGTAGCTACAAAAATGAAACCGTAATACAGTAACTACATAACACCTGTGAATCTAACGCGCAGCTAAAAGTGGCCATATAACGCGCGGCGATAAATCGCATACGAAGCTTTATTCCCACATACAAAACTTCCAATTACGTCAACGCAATTTTCTACTACAACAATAATCAACTCGTTAATTAACAACAACTCGAGTCGTCCAATCAAAGTAAACGCAATCAATTCGATCCACGAAACGCATTCCCCGCGTAAATATGCAATTTACCGAGCGGACTGAAAACTGTGACGGCCTTGAGCAACGAATTAGCAAGTCACAAAGAAATGGAAAGCCGACAAATGGCCACGAAAGTCCCGTACTGGACGATCGAGCCCGTGCACTGGGTTAACAAATTGTGTAACAGTGCCGTATTAACGGGATACTAATTGAATGGACTGTTGCGTATGTATGTATAATAGTTATCGCTGAATTACACGCGAACAACGAGGTCGTAGACGGGCCGTGATCGGATGAATCGATTACCCTTCGGAAGTGTGAGCATTTTTATTTTCAAACCGATTTCTGACACTGTTGTCATTTTTCTATAAAACGAAAAGCACTACTCGTTTTACTGATCAGAGGTTCACTGATCGAAGCAATATTTTTACTCAGATTTGAGAAAATAATTAGTTCCTCTGAAACAGCTCATTAAACAATTGCATTTTCCCTGTTTCAGAAACTTTCGTCCCTTGCATAACCATTCGTATCTGTCTTATTATACCGTTCTAATTGACTCGCAAGTTCAGCTCGCAATAAATCACCCACTTAATGATCCGTATCATGAAAGGTATTACCCAAAGGTTAACGGTCAAAACAACGCTCCTTCAGGTGGCAATCGCTTTTGTGAAAGTTTCTGATTTTCGCAAGCATCGTTGCTCACGAAAACACGATATTTTCGAATGGAAACCCATGATCGGCGCTGCGTGAAAACGTGACTGTAGCGGATGTGAAACTCGAAAAATTACGACCTGTCCACGACGGCTCATCTCGCGCCATTGTCGCGGGAAACAACGAAGACGAATTCCTTCGAACCATCCGTCTATTTGTTCGACATAACAACCGAATACCTGTGTTTTTTTTCACTTTGCGAACTGCCTCGAGCGGACGATAAAAGTTTCACTCGTAAGGCTCCTTTTAACTCTTCCTCGCGAGGAAAACTGGTGTAGTGAAAGCGTCGCGACTGTTTGCCTTCGTGGTTGCCGAGATGTCTGAATGATGAAAAATGGAAATCTTTCGCGCGAAAATTCCACGTTTGAAATGTTCTTCTGATATCGGTGATTAATGGTGAATGACGCGTGTAGCCAGCATAGGAAAATCGCGTGATATGTGGCGGGAAATTACAGCGCTTTGTGATTAAAGACAGAACGCTTCAACTTGCAAATTCTATTAGAAAGTGTTAAACGTCATAATATTATACTTTGACAAAGTTAACACTATAAAATAACAGCGCATTTTTATCAACGCTATCAATTAACAACGCATCTTTATGAACGCTATCAAATGACAACACATCCGTAGCTATATAATAACAGCGCATTTTTGTCGATTGTACGGAATAACAGCGCAAACTTGTCATCACTACAAAATAACAGCACAACCTTGTCATCTCTACGAAATAACAGCGCAACTTTGTCATCTCTACAAAATAACAGCGCAACCTTATTAATACTACAAAATAGCAACGCAAATCTGTCGTCACTACAAAATAACAGCGCAAACCTGTAGCCACTACAAAAGAACAGCGCAAACTTTGTCGTCGCCACGTAATAACAGCGCAACCTTGCCACCGCTACAAAATAACAGCGCAAACCTGTAATCACTACAAAATAATAGCGCATCCACGTCTACGCTATGAAATTACAACGCAACCTTGTCTCACTGCAAAATAACAGCGTATCCTCGTCAACATTATAAAATAACAGCGCAACCTTGTCACACTACAAAATAACAGCGCACCCTCGTCAAAATTATAAAATAACAGCGCATTTCTATCAACGCTGTAGAATAACAGCGTACAATACATAATACTAAAACTGAAACGGTTAATTAATAACTACGAAGATAAGTTAACCGTAAATCATACCAAGCTGTAAAAAGTCCCAATTAAAATTCATAGCACAATTCATCGCCAATACTATTTTCGACCAATACGATTGCTATTTTCGTCTGCTTTCTAGCTGGAGCTCGGAGCGAATCGAAATGGACAATTTTTCTGTCGCCGCATTTTACCTTGACAGTTTCGCAATCGGGAAAGAAAACGAGACAAGAGTTCATTAGTTATGCCGGAACCAAATGTTCTAGGAACATCGTGTACAAGATATTCGACACGTGTCGTACGTTAAATCCTAACACGAAATTGAACAACGAAGGACACTGAAAGTGCTGTCAAATATTAACTCAGTTATTACAATGGAGATAATTAAAAACCTAACTGCTGACACCCGTGTTAAATCGTTGCTTCAAAATGATGAAGGTAACGTGGGTCTGCAATTTTAAAAATTTGGAACTTCGATAATTAGTCGATAATTTTTTGACAAATTAATCTTCGAATTTTACCTGTTATCATAAGACAAGTTTAATAATTTAGAATTTCCAAAATGTCAGTAATAGAAAATTTACTGAACTTGAAAAGGATAGCAGTTTCGCAACTTTTCGTATTTATTTTCACGTCCCATTTGGGCACCCATAAATTAAATGAAGCTTTGTATGCAATTACAGTTAGAAAGTCGTTGCAATGCAAATAAGGGTCAGAATAGCAAGTTGAATTATCGAGAGCTCTAACAGATAGTCGAAGACGGCTACCGTGTGTTCCGTGCCGATTCGTGTGGCTGCGGTTTTCTTGCGATAAACCGGCAAAAAGGAATCGTTGATGGACACGTTACATGCGAAATGCAACGCGTTGAAACCACACTTTCTTGATGGCTTTTAACATAGCCAGGCCTGTGATGACTATTTTCAAGCGAGACATTGTATCCTGTATTCTAAACGCATTATACACTTAACATCTAATCAACGTTGGGTCTCCGTTGCTTTTTCGCAATGGTATTTCTGTTTTTATGCGCGGCTGTTGCTTAGACGCGGACAATTTTTTAAAGTAATTGGCGGTGGTTTGGTGGAAAGTTAAAATAGCGATGTAGGAGTATAGTTGTATAGTGAAATAGTAAGATAATGGTTGTATAGTTGTATGGTGCAATTAATTCAATATTGATATTGTAGTATAGTTGCTTCATGAAGGAGTTACTTTAGTAGAAAGTCACAATAGGGATGTAGAAGTATAGTTATATAGTGAAACAGTAGTATAGTGAAATAGTAACATAATAGTTATGTAGTTGTATGGTGCAATTAATTCAATATTGATATTGTAGTATAGTTGCTTCATGAAGGAATTACTTTAGTAGAAAGTTACAATAGGGATGTAGAAGTATAATTATATAGTGGAACGGTGGTATAGTGAAATAGTAAAGTAATGGTTGTGTAGTTGTATAGTGCAATTAATTCAATATTGATATTGTAGTATAGTTGCTTCATGAAGGAGTTACTTTAGTAGAAAGTTAAAATAGGGATGTAGAAGTATAGTTATATAGTGAAATAGTAACATAATAGTTGTGTAGTTGTATGGTGCAATTAATTCAATATTGATATTGTAGTATAGTTGCTTCGTGAAGGAATTGCTTTAGTAGAAAGTTACAATAGGAATGTAGAAGTATAGTTATATAGTGAAACGGTGGTATAGTGAAATAGTAAAGTAATGATTGTATAGTTGTATAGTGCAATCAATTCAATATTGATATTGTAGTGTAGTTGCTTCATGATGGAGTTACTTTAATAGAAATTTAAAATAGGAACGTAGAATTATAATTGTATAGTAAAATATCAATATAGTGAAATACGAAAATAGTGGTTGTGTAGTTTTATAGTGCAATTAATTCAATATTGATATTCTATTATAGTTGCTTAATGCTGAGTTGCTTAGTGCTGTTAATACGATATTGATATTGCAGTATAGTTGCTTCATGAAAGAGCAAAATAGTTGAACAGTGAAATAGTAGTATAACTATATAGTGGAACGATGAAATAGTATAGTTATATATGGTGTAACAATGAAATAGTAGAATAGTTATGTGGTGAATCAATGAAACAATATAGTTATTAATGGAACAATAAAATATTATAGTAGTGATATAGTAACATAATTGTATTAGAGGTATAGTAGTTATAGGAGTAGAGTAAGAGTACAGTATTAATGCAGTAGTATAGTGGCATAATAGTATAATAGAGTAATGATATAGTAGTCTAGTTGTTCAGGTAGAATTAATGAAATAATACAATATGAGAATAGTAATAGCTTAGTATAGTTGTATAGTGGAACAAACGAATATTAGAATAGTGGTATTGTAGTATAGTTATATAGTAAAATTCGTGGAATACTAATATTAGGAAGAGTGGAATAGTAAAATAGTAGAATAGTGGTATGGTTGTATAGTGGAATAATGAAATAGTTGAATAGTGCTATTGTAATATAGTTATATAGTAAGATTCGTGGAATACTAATACTAGGAAGAGTGGAATAGTAAAATAGTAGAATTGTGGTATGGTTGTATAGTGGAATAATGAAATAGTTGAATAGTGCTATTGTAATATAGTTATATAGTAAAATTTGTGGAATACTAATATTAGGAAGAGTGGAATAGTAAAATAGTAGAATAGTGGTATGGTTGTATAGTGAAATAATGAAATAGTTGAATAGTGCTATTGTAGCATAGTTATATAGTAAAATTCGTGGAATACCAATATTAGGAAGAGTGGAATAGTAAAATAGTAGAATAGTGGTATGGTCGTATAGTGGAATAATAAAATAGTAGAATAGTAGTACAGTACAGTGGAATCTTAAGAAAAAAATGCTTCTATTTTTCACTACATTTCTTCATTTTACGCTTTCTGTATCCGCTTTTACCATAATCGGAGGCCGAATTGATGAATGAAAGAAAGTAGACACCTCTCGCATTGCTAAGCAGTCGTGATCCCCAGTTAAATACTCGGAATGCAATCAAAGAAGATCTTTATCGTAATGCATTAATTAGCGTGCAAGTTGCATCTGAATTTCACTGCGGCTGATTCATTGTGACATTCAATCTATTTAAATTGAGTCTCGCGTGCAACCTGTTCTAAGTACTAGGAACATCTAGTGAATACTTTTACACGCGCGACGGTTCAATCCTGTAAATGGTCATTTTTATTTATTTATTGTCTTTGTTTATTTTTTGTATGGACTCAAATAAATAAGTGTGGTTAAGTTCAAGAAAATGGGGTACCCTCCGATTTAACTGATTTATATATCAAAAGAAAGCCCTTGACTTGGCGATTTCAACGGTGGTCATCCAACCCCTTAACTCCCACCCCTCTGCCCCCTAGAAGCCAAAAACTGAAACGTTCCAAAAAGTGATTTTTCCACATATCTCAGCGAGTTTATCATTTCTATCCCTTTTTTTTTATACGTTAGGTGAATCTAACCGTAAAAAACCGAACCTAACCTAACCTACCTAACCGACCTAACCTAACCTAACCTACCTAACCTACCTAACCTACCTAACCTACCTAACCTACCTAACCTACCTAA
>NW_003797192.1:389749-424489 GCF_000220905.1 Megachile rotundata
GGAGGGTCTACCCCCCTCCCCCTGCACCCCCGACCCAAACGAATAACCTAACCAAATCTGATTATAAAAAAAAAAGGGATGGAAATAATAAACTCGCTGAGATATGGGGAAAAATCACTTTTTGAACCGTTTCAGTTTTTGGCTTCTAGGGGGCAGAGGGGTGGGAGTTAAGGGGTGGGATGACCACCGTTAAAATCGCCAAGTCAAGGGCTTTCTTTTGATATATAAATCAGTTAAATCGCAGGGTACCCCATTTTCTAGAACCCAACCATAAGTGTTATTTATTTTTGTGTAAATTTAGATAAAGTGTTGTTTATTTCTTGTATAGGTTTAGATAAATTATTTTTTACTTTTGCATAGACTTAGATAAACTGTTCTTATTTATATCTTGTATATGTTTACACAAATTATTTTTGTTTATTTTCGCATAGATTTAGATAAACTGTCTTTATTTATTTTTTGCACAGGTTTAAATAAGCTATTTTCATTTATTTTTGGATAAGTATAGATAAACTGCTAAGTGTTTCCATTACATGAAATTGCAAACAGCAAGTCAGAATTATCTATATTAGTAGAGTTAACTATAACGTGTCACATTTATTAAAGCGACCTTCTGCGAAAGAACTCATCGCAGATAAAAACCCCAATTACTCTGTATGTTGAAACGAAGTAAAAAGGAATTATAAAAACAAATGCACGAGTCATCTTTGGATGTCGAACATTCACCAGCTTCAACTTCACCGATTCTGTTTCGAAAGATGTTCAGTGAAAGGAAACGCGCACCTAAATTCTACATGGCCGTTTTATTATGCTTGCCAATCCTACTATCGCAATTTATTTGTCTTGATTAAATTCTTTTCATTTTCTTCATCCTCCAAGCAAACCGCATTCATAAGATTTGACCTATGGAGACATTCAAACCAAGTATGAATTTTGTGTTATTAAATTATTAATTATTAACGTAATTAATTATCCTGAGACTTAACTTGTACAGTACCTAATGTATTAGACTCAGTTTGCAAGAAATGAGGAGTGTTGGAAAGAGTTTGCAGAGAAAATGATTCATTGAAGTTTTTTGCAGATTTTGAAATAAGGTTCTGGGTCGTAAGTTGCTTTCAAAATGTACGTAACATTTGTTGCACCCTCGTATTACACTTTGCTGATTTCCATAAAGAAGTCGATTACGAATATAAGAAAATTATTATGTTTATTTATTAAAATGTTATCAACAAATTGTTCTGTTTTTGTTTCAGGTTACAATGGCGGGAGACTATGTCCTGGCAGTCGCGTCCATTATGATTTCTCAACTACGAAATGACGATGTTACCCTCACCCTTAGTCAGGTATAACTTACAGAAATCATATTTCAAATTATATGTATAATTGCAAGACATAAGAAAGAATTTTATGAATTTTCTTTCCATACTCTTTGGTGTAAGCCTTTCTTCATATAAACACATGAAAATGTCAAAATAAATTCCCAAACTTATTCATATTTATTAATATATGTTATACTCGTACACATACATATCTCTTATTCCTTAAAAAATCACAAATCATTCCTATTTAATAATCTCATATTTGTACAAATTAATTTTCTGTAATAATTGAACGGTTTCGAGTATATCTACCGATGCCAACTCACGAGCTGGCGCGTGAGACCCACATGTCCAGACCTACATCTCCAATAGGTCGAAATAACAAAATGGACGCCCCACATGTATTTTTGGCGGTAGAATCAGTCACGCGCACCTTTCGCTGGTGAGGATAGAGCTCACGCGCCAACTCGTGACATCTGTAATCCTAGGATCCAGATATAATCCTGATGATAAGTATTGACAAGTCCAGGTGCTTTCCAGGTCGTAGCGGACCTGGTGCAGGGTGAATTTATGCAGCTCGGTTCGAAGGAGACGGAAAACGAGAGATTCGCGCATTACCTCACGAAAACTTACCGCAAGACAGCCAGTTTGATCTCGAATTCCTTGAAAGCTGTGAGTCAAATATATTTACGATATTTGAAAACATAATATAAGAGCAAGATTCACATTCCAGATTTTTATTGTAGGTAGCCATACTAGGGGGTGCTGATGAGCAGATGGCGGAATTGGCGTTCCAGTATGGTAGAAACATCGGTTTGGCGTTTCAATTAGTAGACGATCTTCTGGATTTTGTTTCTTCCCTGCCAACAATGGGTAAACCTACCGCAGCGGATCTTAAGCTTGGTCTTGCTACCGCTCCGGTTCTCTTTGCGTGTGAACGGGTAAGGATATGTGAGATTCATGAAATAGTCATGGAATTAGCGTATCTACTGTTGGTAAATTTGGGAAACTGGATGATTCTGATTAGCATTTATTTGAGCGACAAACATTGTTAAATAAGGGTCAGGTCCTTCAAAATATGCTGATACTATTTATTAGCATTGGTTAGTAACTAGCATTCTCTAGTAATTAACTAGGATTTTGAGTTTTGTTGTTACACTAATGTTCACTAGAATTTACTGTGATAACACATGCTTATAGATTTTTACATTATAAAATAATACTATGTCTTACATAATGAAATAAGTAGAAGTTGTAGACTTTTTTATTATGAAATGTTCTATCTTATATGATAGATTAAGTACAAAGACAATCATGAACTCTTATATTAAAAGAAGTAAAGATTAAGTCTGAACGCAAGTGATGCAGCTAAATATAGAAAATACAATTAATGTTAAATATAAAACTTCTAATTCTATGAAATTCAGTACAAGCTATGTTAATATTAAACACTGTTAGTCACTTAACACTATAAAAATTTGATCCACCTCAGATAAAAGTCCTTTGGTCAATGACAATAACCATAGTGCTGAATCATGCCACTTTGGTACAGTATTCAAAATACTTGTTCATTTAATTAGCATCCAATATATTGCAATGATGGATGAGAATTTAAAACCTTGATCTAATTTTGTCAAGTGATAACAAATTGTATGATTCATCAAGTTATACTAATTTACATATGCAGCACTTCTTACGTACCACTGTATGGTTTCTGAAAACCTTCTATTGAATGAAAATAATAAGTGTGATAAGATCAGTAATGCAACAACAGACTTTAATCTATAGGTTAATTTAGAATCACAGTGATTGTTAAGTTGTACTTTAGTCTGCATTCGCTATCTTATCAATGTGTGTAGCTTATATATTTCTGAAGTTGTGTCAACATCTTCACTTTTGAAATCTATCTTAGTTCTTAGACATTTAAAGAACACTAAAGAATACTAATAAATAACCACTAACTTCTTGTACTAATAATAGTGTAATTTCTGTTACAGTACCCAGAATTGAATGCAATGATCATGCGTCGGTTTCAAGAGCCAGGAGACCCAGAAAGGGCGTTCGAGTTAGTGCACAAATCCCAAGGTCTCGATCAGACGAAATTCTTAGCTCGAAAACATTGCGTGGAAGCTGTGAAGCTCGCACAATCTTTAGCCGACAGTCCGTACCAGAAAGGTCTGCAGGTGGTATGCGATTTAGTGTTGAATCGTATGAAGTAGCATTGCAAGAAATTACGACGATATTGGTATGAAAGAGAGAAGCAAGAGACCAAACGTGTTGAGCGAAAAGTGGTAGTCGCGAAGAATTAATAAACGTTGGCCCCGAGACACGCCAACTAATCAAATAGCATCGAACAAAGCATAATGGTACCTCTAATGCAACAGATTGCACCGATCGTGAAGGTTAGAATAACTGTGAAGTTGACTATGTGTTCGATTAATTGTTAAACGAGGGTACTCGTAGTTTTATTTAAACTTGTATGTTTGTAACATAAAAGTTTACGATGTTAATATTATCGCGATATTGTTAATTCGATGGATAACGAATGATTAGCGGGGAATTATTTTTATAAATTTCACACGGAAAGAAAGAAGAGAATTATCATGTTAATGATTGTCTGTAAGGCAATATCGAGGTACGAGTAACGTTATCATAACGTTTCTCTGTCTACGTGCAAGTTTAAACTAATGAAATACGGTGGAGTCTCGCTATATGGCCCCGCACGACGCTGAAGTAGCGTCCACCAATTTCATCATCAATATTCTGACGTCATATGCATGATAGACATCGCAAATTTTAAATTTAGTGATTCGAAATTAAAAATTTGTAAATCTGAAAATTTTAGAATTTTTAAATTCAGAAGCGTTCTATGGAGGTTAGTCAATTAAATAGATGCCATATAGCGAGACTACTGTATAAGTGTAATAAGCGAGAAATCGCTTAGCAAGTGCCTGGATACATTTTGCAAAGGGAGAGACGAATCATGCAGAATACTGTAAAAAGACAAACGATAACGTTTACTTCGCTCTATAGTGCACATATTACCTGATTTTTATCGGTATTGTCGTTAGCCAATCATAAGTGTAAATAAAATGACTTGTAGAAGTAGTTATATTGCATTAGGATTGGTGACTCCTTTTTGATTGTTCTTTTAATTGTTCTATTTTATAGTATTATACAGCGCATCAAATGGAAAGAGAAAAGAGAAAAATGCTTCACGACAGTATTATAATTGATTGGTTTAATCAATTTTATTTTTAGAAATATCTTGATTAATGCGGACATAGTACTTCAACGCGATAATGATAATCAGCCAAATAATTTCTTCCTTTAATATGAGGTTATGTATTATACAACTGATAAATGAACTAAAATTTGAATTCATAAAATTACATATCTGGTATTTTAAAGAACAACAATCGCAAGGGTACCAATACTAATTGACAGCATAATTTAAAATCTCGTTTAAAGCGTGCGAAGAATACCTGCCAAAGAAGGCTATGTAAATGGTCTTGATTCTTCCACTTGTTTGAGAAATATTTTTTTTAACTTGTCAAATGTAACAAGTGTTATCTATTACTGCAAATTACAAATCATTGGAATTGTTAGACTTTTATATCTTCATAATTTAAAAAACAAAGAAAATGAAAGCGAATTACCATCTTCCTTTCATATTCTTGAAAAGAGAAGCTGCTCAAAATATTATTTACTACATAACTGAACATATAGGAATAAATGTATAATAACTTATATTTATAACATGAATTAATGTATATAATTGCTCTGTAAGGTAACACAAAACACCGCTGTAAGATTGTTAATAAAACGAACAAAAAAATGATGCAAAAATGTAATTACGATCAAACGGATACGTGTTAGAGTAAGGATACTCTATTGGTACAGAGAGAAAAAGAACGAATGAAGCACTCGATCTACATACTTAAATTATTGTTTATATTTCATTTATTTGGCGTTTTATACAAATTTTTGTTGCGACTTTTAATGGTGTATACAGTAACGTAATGTATAAATACGGTGAAAGAATGTAATATTTTTTACATGTAAAGTACATGTAAATATGTGAATTTTTCGAATGTCTATAATAGGGGAAATTTATCGAATTCTAGTATAACGGTTGAGTAACTCCGATCGATTAGCTTCATTATTACTGCATTGTAAACTGGTAGGTTTCATTTTGTTTGTTGTGTTGGGAACACTAAATCCATATTATATAATTTCTTTTTAATATAAATGTTATATTACAAACTCAAAACGTATCTTATTCCTTTTAAGATAATTACGCGAGATATTGAACTCGAAAACATTTGACAAAACTTATTTCCAGTTCAGTATCTCAGCGGAACTTAAAATTTTTGTACAATTTATATTATTGATAATGTAAACTGTTATTTCTGATAAAAAAAACAAACAACACTAACAAATTACGATCAAATTTAATTTTTACGGAGATAAATAAATGGATAAATTATATTGTTGTGCCAACACACTTATTTTCTCTGCTATTGTACGAGTATACACCTTACGATGACGTACTTCTTTTTATTGACGTAAAATTACATTTATCGTTTGAAATAGAAAAAAGTGAAAACGGAATTTCCTCTCTTTTTGTGACAAAAATTTATAGATCAAATAAATGGAGAGTTCAACATTATCACTTGGTTTTATTTTTTATTAGTGTACTGTTTAAAATTGGAGGGAAAATTCAAATACTTCAAAAAAATAATTATTCGGATCCCTTCACTTCAACCCTTAAAAAATCAACGCACAAAATAATAAAAATAATAGAAAATATAAAGTATGAAGTTTAGTTTAAAATTATGATTTTAATTTTTACAAAATATTATTGAGTGCCGATAATACAGATATTTATACGAGTTATAGATGTCGCTTACTGTATTTCTGTTTGAACGTACTGTACTGAAAATAAGCGCGAAAACAACAAGCCACCGTCTTGTCACTTTAAGCAACCATCAAACATTCAACAACATTTAGTTAAATATCAAAATTATGGCAAGTTTGTTAGATCTTTGTGAACAGTACTTCGGTGCTCGTGATTTCTATGAGGTTTTAAAAATTTCAAGAACTGCCAATGATAAACAAGGTATGTGAACATAACCTGTCTATGCATATTTTCTTTTATTGCCTTAAACTTTAATTTAATACACGAAGAAGAATATATTATTTTACTTCATTACTAATCGATCATTGTTTTCCATGTTCTCTCAGTGAAAAAAGCATATCATCAGTTATCTTTACTCGTACATCCTGATCGCGTTGAGGACGATGTCAAGGCAGAAGCAACCGAGAAATTCAAAGTACTTGGACGTATTCATTCAATCCTCAGTGACAGTGAAAAACGCAAGATTTATGATCAATCTGGAGAATATGATGAAGAAAGTGAAGAGGTTATGATGCGTAACTGGGCAGACTACTGGAGGTCTCTTTTCAAGAAAATCACAGTTGAAGATATTAATAATTATGAGAAGAATTACAAAGGGTCAGAAATTGAGATTAAGGATCTGAAACGTGCTTATATGGACAGTAAGTAATTTCTATTTTCAATATAACATTAACTATGAGTATAACTGTTCTTATCTTGTTTTATTATCTTTAGGCAAAGGAGATATGGACTATATCTTAGAGACTGTTCCTTTTACCAACTGTGATGATGAACCGAGATTACACAATATTATCCAAGGTCTTATAGAGAAAGGTGAAGTACCAGAGTATAAAGCCTTCACGGAAGAAAATGATAAGAAGAAACAGCGTAGAAAACGTAAGGTAGGTTGCAAAGTATTATATACATGATTATCTAGGAAGAAAAGTAGTGCAACTCACAAGATATCAATTTAGAATAAATATCTTTGAAGGAGTTATCATTTTTAATTCAGTATCACTCTTAAAAAATTA
Organism: Megachile rotundata; assembly: GCF_000220905.1. Lineage (NCBI taxonomy): Eukaryota > Metazoa > Arthropoda > Insecta > Hymenoptera > Megachilidae > Megachile > Megachile rotundata. The sequence goes on from NW_003797192.1 coordinate 397,000, forward strand.
CACCATTTTTTTTTCAAAGTTCACAGGTGCTTCAAGTAAATTATACTAAGTCTTGTGAAAGTTTATATTTATATTTAACTTGTAACCTTTATATTTAAGTATACACCTTTGTACTTAACATTACCTTTATATTTAACTTTTATCTCATTCACATAAAAATATACCACATACATCATGGTTACATAAACAGGAAATCTCGGATTTCTAAATTATGCCAGTTTTCTTCCAAGGTAACTGTGTTCTATAATATTTATAACTCTTCACCTCCAGTTGCTTTATATTTATGATTATATGAGAGATAATGAAATAATTTTATTTAATGCAATTAACATAAATTGGAAGGACATGAAAATGCTATGAATTATAATGAAAAGTATAGGTGAAGAAGGACAGGTAGAAAAATAGCACACACAATTTTTATATGCAAACTCCATAATCAGATCAAACATTCTTGCGCCATGTATTGTTTACTTGCAAGGTTGCGGTGTCAAGCGTATTGAAAGATGTCAGTATGCGAGCAGATGGCGACGTGCTCGTAAATTTGATCGTGACCCCCGCCATAGCCAGTGTTTCTGTTGTAGATCACCTTAGAGATCCGATGAGCAAGTGCAGCGCGCTATTTTCTAGCTTTTCTATTTTTACCAGTACATAGTACTGCTTCATGATCGGGAGTAGTAGGAGGTGAGCTACTAGTACAAGGAATGAGAGGGGGAGCTCTAGTAAATAAGTAAAGAGGGAACGCATGAGAGGATTCAGTCTACAGAACAATTAGATCGATTCTGGCTCACTGCTAGATGCGCTACAGTTTTCGGCTAAAATCCCTTCCACGATGACTGCCTATCTCTGAGTCGTCGGAACGTAATAATGATACGTTCGTTCTGTCACGACAAATTCGTCAAACGGTATTTTTAAAACAGTCCGCTGTTTTCGTTAAAATGGGTGCCATCGTCGAACTGTTTCTGTTAGCTGTTTTATGTACAAGTGTCGGTGAAGTGCATGGCGAGTGCAGACATGTGGAGAACCAGGACATGATCGAGTACTCCTGCGAGGGTGGACAAGTCACCGATCTGAACGATCTCCCTGCGTCAACTGGAAAGATACGAATCAGGAATATGCCGATGACAAGGATAACCGCAGATACTTTCTCCAGATTCGGCGAAGACCTGTGGGTACTCAGCTGTTCGGAGTGTCAGATCCGGGACATCGATCCGAATGCCTTTCAGCGATTGAACTACCTCCAGCAGCTAAGTCTCGACAATAACTACTTAACGACCGTCAAGGAAGCCTGGTTCAGAGGTCTCGATTATTTAACTTACCTCGACTTGAATTTCAATTACATAGAGACCATCGAGGAAGGAGTGTTCAGGAACCTGCCCAGCCTGATCGACTTAAGGCTGGCCGGTAATCGACTAGAATGCCTAAACCTGGAAGACCTGACGAACCTGTCAGACTTGAAGAGGATATTCCTTACAGAGAATTCTGAGTTCAAGTGTCCCAACGCCATCAGCACGTTCCTCGAGAACCGAGGAGTACTTTTCGACAGGGATCCAGAATGGGATAGGATCCCCAACGACTTGATCGCTGTGGAAGTGCCGGACGATTACTACATCGACGAGGACATCACTTCGGAGGAACCGAGCACTCCGATGCCCATGCATCGCGAGAGACTGCATCCGACACCAGCCACACCACCTCCTCCGCCTATGGAGTCAACGCCGTCGTATATACCACCCAGGTTCTACACTACCGAAGAAGTGATCTACCGTCCAGTGTACACTCCTAACTGGAGAACAACTCCAGCGCCAACGACGGAGTCCTACGAGGAAAGGGTAGAGCCTAGCTCTCCCAGTCCGTACCGCGAGAACGTTATAAGGCCTTACGTTCCTCCAGCAACCATAGCACCTATAGAACCTGACGAGACAACTCAGTCTAACGTTCAGGACACCTTCAGATCTTGGCCAATAGTCCCGGAGACCACCAGTGCCAGATCCGAATACCCATTTTATCCACCCCATGAGAACGAGGACAGACGTTTCGAGGAACAATATTACTCGAGCGAAGCCACGTTCCCTTTGGCACCCGGCCCAGTCGATCGTCACGAAACACCGCCTTTCGTGGAATCTGATGTGGGCCGCGCGACTGGCCCATATAGGACCGACTGGGATGAAAGGAACACCGTTTCATCCGTCAACGAAGGACCGCCAGAATATAACGTCCCACCGACGAACAGTCCGGTTCCGAATAACGTTGTCCAATCTTTGCCGCCTACGGCGCCAGAAATGGTCCACCCGCCCTCGCCAGATAACACCTTTCAAGCACCCTATTACGAGCACACGATCACCGTTCATTCGCCGCCATTGGTAGGCAATCTGCCGGCGCAAGAAGAAATCACTCCGTCAATGATACCGATGGAAACCACCACCGATAAGCCCTTGCCCAATTGCCCGAACAGGAGCGTATCCTGGGCGAAACAGAGCACTCTAGGAACGATCGTTGTGTCTCTTCTGGTCGTCGCGATCAGCCGCGTCCTCGTGGAGGGATTTTAGCTAAAACCGTTTAACCTCACCTTTGTACGAACTAACGTTAATTTGTACGAGTAAGCGAACTGTAGCAACGATGATCGAAAGTGCGGGTATGGAGTGATTAACTGGGTTTATGTGGAGAGTGTAGATTTAGCAGTGATGGTGCTGAGCCCCGTGGGCAAGTGATGTTTAGGATTTTTCTTAATTTGGAAAGTTGGAGGTTTAGAAATTTAGAGGTACTTTTGAATTAACCAGTCATCTTCGCCCATCACTGTACTCGTCGTTTTCTCGAAGACTGAAGGCCATGAACAAAGCTTGCGACCAACCGTCCGGTTGTTCAGAAGCGCCGAGGAGCCAACAGATCCACAGTGTACGTACTCGTCTGATTTACTGGGATTTACTCAAAATGGCGAGCCTTATCAAACTGCATAAGCCTTTATCAGAGTGGTAATTGAGGCCAAAAATCAGAGGTTACTTTCTTATATGACCTAGCTTATCAAGTTAGTATTTTTCTGGTTATAAAATAAGTAACGTGTTAACTTAGGTTTCGCAATCGATGAGGCATCACTGGATTGTGCAATATTGTCCCAAGGCGTTTCGCCAAATACGATTTCCGTGGCGGTGCAATGGTGAATATCAATTGAAACGAACGAGCGACGAGGGCCAGTGCAATGTATCCGGTGTGCTAATGAAATAATTACTAATGTCATCGTCCAATCAAATACTGTTATGTAACGGCCTTGACTGAGGTATCCGATTCGGATACTGCGTTTCGCGTTTTGTCAGCTGAACGGCACGCGATTACAAAGCGTCCTCTGTCTCGCTGAGAAACGATTGCTCTCGCAGCAACAGGTGTATACCCACTGTTTGCTGCAACCATGCCAGCTCTAAATAGTAGACAGCCACGTTGAGTGGCCTTGCCGGAAGTCTCGAAGAGCATCAATCCATTGAAGGGGCCCGTTGTCGACAGAAACACGTGCGCATACGTGCATCCTTAATGCGTTCGCATTGCAATAACTCCCTGGTGCTTAAATGCCACTTGGACGTTTGATGGAAACGATTTAATGCGATCGTAAAACGGGGGGTGTAATGTGCTTACTTTCGGTTCATTGCAGTTTAGAGAAGCAGCAGTTGGTGTTTGCTTAACACGATACTGTTCTCCTTAGTCAAAGATCATTTTATTTTATTATTTTTTAATAGGAGCCATATATCAATTGTTCATTTTATTAACTGATTGTAATATTAGAAGTATGTAATTTTGTAGAGTACATATATTTTAATTATCTACATCGAAATTAATAATCTACAAACACAAATTTGAAATAAATTACATAAAATTAAATTAACATTTCTACAAATAATAATTCAGACAAAATCATTTTTACAAATAATACTTGACATGAAATTAATATTCTCACAATTTTAACAAATTTAACGTTTTAAAATACAATTTAAAAAAATGTTAAATTCACCTTAACATAAAATGTTCGTATTTTTCCACATCTTCAACATTCACAGTCTCTCGAACGTACATTTTAATATTCCCCGTTCTATATCCGTACGATTTATGATTGCATTTATATCGTTTCCACCAACAGAACGCTGGCATTTAAAAAACCTATTTTTATTACAACCCCGTTGTGAAGTTATAGTTGTCAGAAGACAAAGTTTACGTCATGTATAAACAGCTACTGTCAGAATGTTCGACATCATGTTCGACGTTGAACTTATTTTCTCTGCCGGACAATTTTAACTGGACAGCGGCTAAAGAAAGTTTATTTTATCCTCGAGTTCATATCTTTTATTACCGAAACTATGGAGTACAGATTCAGACTCAGAATTCGTCTTCTGCGAATGAAGGTCAAATCTTGTTGTTAACTTCTTCAAACCTGACTGTGTTTTAAAATATAGTTGCTATCGAACCATGTTTAAAAAAAAAACAGGTTTGAAGGTGTTTTAATACACAATGGATACCAGACATGTTTTAAAATAAAGCTGGGTTTCAACATGTTTTAAAATACAATTTGGTATCAAACATGTTTCAAAGCAAAACTAGGTTTGAACATGTTTTAAAACACAATTTGGTACCAAACATGTTTTAAAGTAAAACTGGGTTTAAACATGTTTTAAAATACAATTTGATACCTAACACGTTTTAAAATAAAGCTGGGTTTCAACATGTTTTAAAACACAATTTGGTACCAAACATGTTTTAAAGCAAAACCTTGTTTGAACATATATTAAAACACAATCGGTACTGAAAATGTTTCAAAACACACCGTTCAAGGACAATGATTTCTGAAAGACCGTAAAATCAGCCAAATATAAAAATAAGCGAAATCAGAAGATATGGAGGCGTCAAGCAGCTAACGTGTCAGGTCAAGGCCATACAGAGATCAATTTCGTAAATTTGTAAATGCTTTCCACGCGTTTGTTTGTTCGCGGTCGAACTGCGTTTGTTATCTCGGCATCGAACAAGTTAACGAATCATCGAGCGTAGTTCATCAACAAAGAGATTCTCCGTCGGAGATAAACCAGTTAGATTCAGTAACATCGCGGTGTTCTAGGGTTAATTCTCGCGAGATTCCACAATGATGACCCACCGTGAAGGGAATTCGTTGCGCAACGCTGTCGTTGCCTCGAACCCAATGACTATTTTCAATTATTTCGTGATTCTGATGATTTCCGGACTGACGGGCTCGTGGCCAGATGTAATGTTCGATTGTGGGCAGCGATTCTCAAACTTTTAGGAATTTGGGATTTTTTGGGGGGATTTGAGAAGTTTGGGAAAGCGGTAGTTTAAGGGTTTGGAGGTTTGGGAATTTAGGTATTTGAGGATTTTGGAAAATTTGGGGAGTTTGGGAGGTGATAGTTTGGGGATGTGAGGACTTGGGAATTTAGGTATTTGGGGATTTTTGGAAATTTGAGAAATTTGGGAGGTGACAGTATGGGGATGTAAGGACTTGGGAATTTAGGTATTTGGGGATTTTTGGAAATTTGAGAAGTTTGAGAGTTGATAGTTTGGGGATGTAAGGACTTGGGGATTTTTGGAAATTTGAGAAATTTGGGAGGTGATAGTTTGGGAATGTACGAACTTGGGAATTTAAGTATTTGGGGGTTTTTGAAAGTTTGGGGATGTAGGTATTTGACAATTTAGGTATTTGGGGATTTCAAAATTTGTGAAAGTTGGGAATTGATAGTCTGAGGATTTGAGAATTTAGGTAGTTAGGAATTTTAGAAAATTAAAGTTTGAGAGTTGTTAATTTCAGGATTTGGAAATTTGAGAATTTAGGTATTTAGGTATTTTTGAAAACTTGAGAAGTAAGGAGTTGTAACGATACAGGAATCTTCAGATTTAAAAATGAAAAATTTTTAAATTTGTATATTACTCAACTTGGCTCTCCTGCACTAACAGTGATTAGTATACTTTCAATTGTTTGAGAATCACTGCACTAGACTTTAGACCTAGACGATCAGAGGCAAGGTAATTCAAGGTTGCGGAAGTGAGACCCTGTGTCGAACAACCGACATGCACGTGGATGCACGTGTATACATGTTAGGAAAAGCTATTTTGGATATTTTGGCAGCTCTTCGATTCACAAATAGCTTAGAAAGACGGTATCGATCGATCGACGATGCTTCTGTAAGTACAGCAAATCCTCCATGACAGTCAGATACATTATAGTCGAATCCATATTATTTCTGACTCATAGAGTTGATCGCTTTGGCTCAGGAGTATATACATCATTAATTTACTAGTCTCGTTTCGATTTGTAACGTATACGTTTATTTCTCTTCATTGTCTAACAATTCTCTGTATTCATACATGATTTATTTCCCAAATACTATATTCGAATATTGAGGTTTATTTTAACAATTGTAATATTCGAATATGTGTTTGATGTGGGTAAATCAATCATTGAATTATGAGGGTAATTTGCTTAAGTTGAAGAATGAAATGTGAGTAGAATTTAATGTATTTGAATTTTTACATATCAGAAGGATTTGGATATTTCGAATATTTGCATGTGAATTTAATAGAACTTGGATATTTCAAAAATCGATAGAATTTAAATATTTTTGTAACGTACAAGTTTTGGAATCACAAGTGGTACTCGAATGGGAGTATAAATTTGGTGTTTCTAATTCTGTAATATCAGTAAAATTCGGATAATTTAACGAGAAGGTCTAAGAAAGGCCTTAGAAGAACCTAGAGAACCTAGAAAATGTATACAAAACACCTAGAAGGTGTTGGTAGAAAACGGACCATTAGTGGGCGGAGCATTAATGGGCGTGTCAGTTGTGGGTGGACCATAAGTGGGCGTACTGAGAGTACTAGGTCCACTATTGGCTGTGCTAGCAGTAGGCGGACCGTTTGTGAGCGTGTCGCTAATAGGAGAACTGATAATGGGCGTGTCGCTAATAGTGAAACGACCTTCAACGGGCGTGGTGAAAGTAGGAGGTGCGTTATTGGCTGTCCAGTAGTAGGCGGACCATTACTGGGCGTGTCATTAGTAGGAAAATCGTCCGTAGGCGTGTCAGTATTATTGAAACGACTTTCAATGACCGTGTTGATATTAAATGGTTAGTTACAACTTAACTATCAACGGAAGTGTCTTCAATAAGCGTGATAAGTCTTATTAAAAAACATCCCAGATATCAAATAATCGCAAGTTTAAAATTAAAACCGACTCATTTCAACAAAACATTTTCTCTCGCATGAATCACGCACATTCCAATAAAATGAAAATAGAAACAAATTCTCATTTGTACCATCATAAATCACGTTTGCTCCGTGAGGGCCACTGTTTCACAAGCGTCATTTAGCATGAAATACTGCGTCAGTTTATTTATTTAACTGTTTGCTCGCGAATAACAATGATGTAAACATCGCGAAAATAAATTCCGAGGCTTCATTGGAAACAAATGCCCCGTTCGAATTTCAAAGTTGAGGATTCTTCGGCGAATAGATGAAAGCATGGTAAATCGGAAGATGAATGTATCGCGTTTGTAATAGACGACTTTCAAGTTTTGTAGGTCTTTGTCAAATGCCATTCCGATAATCGTAGCATTCAGAATTTCGTGATGCGTTGTGTAATGGACTAACATTAGGATGTCTCTCGGATGTACTTGCCAGAAATTATAAATAACGGAATTTCCTCAGCGGCGAATTATGGAGTAGGTCACTGGGAATATGGAACATCATCGACAAGTATGAACTATAAACATTCGCATCTGGTCCTGATGAGCGATGATTAACACTACTTCAAGGCTTCCACGAATATATCGGTGTATCTATATTTTCTGCTTGAATGAAAAATTATTTCATGACTGTATTTAATAAGGTATTGAACATTTTATTTTTGCAAGTTTTATTTATTATTTTTGTAATGTTTCATTGTGGATGTTATCATGATAGTTATTGGGGTTAGAGTAGGTCTTGTGCAATATAGAGGCGGGAGTTAATGGAAACTGGTACTATAGGGCAAATATGGCGATATAAGGAGAGGAATGGTTATTACTCATGAAATAGTGGATTTTACATATTTTTAAATTTATGTATTCTGTAACTTACTAATTTATGTAACTTACTATAACTCTCAAATCTCTAAATATTTATTAGATTTGGAAATTTTTGAATTTTTGTATTTCACAATTTGAAAATTTAAAAATTTGGAAATATGAAAATTTGCGAAAGTAGAACTTTAGAAACTTAAGAATTTGGAAATTTGGAAACCAGAGAATTGAAAAATTTAGAAATTTAACATACTTTCAAAATTTGGAATTTTTTCATTTTCCAACCCCCAAATTTTCAAATTAAAAAATTTAAAAAATGTTATTCTGTAAATACAAAAATTACAAATTTTCAGATTGAAAAATTTAGAAAAATCTGTCAATACAAAAATAAATTCTTAAATTCAAAATTTAAAAATTTAGAAAAATACTAACTAAAATACTTAAACAAAAAATACTAAAATACTGTCAACACAAAAATTAAAAATTCTGAAATAGTAAAATTAATTACGTTTACCAACACACCTGAGGATACATTATGCCCTTGCCCTCGGGGCACAGTTGCCCAACTGTCTTGAAACCGCTTTCCAAGAACCGTTCAGCTAAAAGAAAGTTAATTTTAACGGATGGTGTTCAATAATGTCGGATGCCGTCGCTTTGACGTATTGTTTAAAGAAACAGAAAGGCAACGTGCCAGCAATATGGTTTTTCAATCAACAGTGAAAGGTAATAAAGCGTATGACTCGTTGTTTCAACAACTCCCAACGAAACGCTCACCTCATCTGATTCTATTTTTATATTCGCGAAAATACATCACATCCGATGCAAAAATACATGATACTTGGGCAAATTTTCATCTATTGTATAACTGAAACATTGTATGTAGTTGAGGTACAGTTCAAATTATGTATGAGACTTTAACAATTTAGGGTAATTGAAAAATTCATTAAAACTGATAATAAATTTGAAATGAAGTTAAAATGCTGATTTATAGAAAATTATTATGTATGATGTGTGTGTAATATTTGGGGATGATTATTATATGACACATATGTAATAATTACACATGTATGATATATGTGTAATAATTGATTATAGTAACTGTACACAACACATACAAAATTAAATATAATACCTATATATCACGTATGAGTATAATGAGCGTATATGACTTATGTGTAATAATTATGCATAATAATCATATTACGTGTGATTATATTGCATATAGCAAGTATGTAGTAATTTATGTCTGATACTTATACATATGTGACATATGTGCAATAATTAAGCATAATAACTATACATATGTGACACATACACATAATAGTTAAACGGTATACTAATATATCATACATGTGTAACAATGGAAGTATAATATTTATCATATGTGACACAATTATACATGTATGACATATGTGTAATCACTAAGCACCTCTACTAATATTATACATATGTGTTACATATATTACACATGTACCTCTATATCACATATGTGAAACAATTTAAATATCATATATGTACATGTGTGACATATGTGTAATAATTTCAGTATAATATTTATCATGTGTGACATATATGTAATGACTAAACACCTCTATATTATACATATATGTTACATATTTCACATGTACCTCTATATCACATATGTAAAATAATTTAAACATCATACATGTACATGTGTGACATATGTGCAATGTTACACATGTATGATATACGTCTAATAATTAACCATACTAACTATACATAACACATACATAATTAAATACAACACATATATATCACATATGTGTAATAATGACATATGTGTAACATACATATAATAATCACATATGGATACATATAACAATTATTATTTTCTTAATTAAGAAAGGAAGTGTCTACTACTGATGATAGTATTAACGATAAAATAGGTTAAAATAATACATACAATCTCGAGTATAGACACATGGCTAACTTTGAAAATAGAGCCAGCCCTATCGTTGAAGTGGTAGCAATTAATTTCGTTAATAAGGACGCCTACAAGATGCACCCGATCAACCTGTGATTTATATGTCTCTGGTACTATCTGTTGCTCGTTAATCCAGATGCTTATTAATCTGGGTCAAGTGGACGAGAAAGCAGAAACTGTCTAATTAAAATTATTGATGCATTCATATTTTTATGGAGGGTTAAAATAGGGAGAGATCTTGAACTACTTGTCTGCCATTTTGAATTCCATTTGTAAATACTGCAAAGAATATTACAAATTTCAAATTTATTCAATTCTGAAATTTTATAGTTTTTGGTCAATAATATGGAAAAATCTCAAGCACCAAAATTATTAAATTATCAAGTTCAAAATTACAAATTTTTAATTTCCATATTTTTAGAATTTCCCAAAGCAAATGTACTAATTACTGAATAATTAAATAACAAAATTGTCAAGCTTCCAAATTCACTAATTACCGAATTGAAAAACTTCTAAATAAAATTGTCAAGTTTCCAAATTTCCAACTTGCCAAATTTCTGAATTGTTAAACACAAAAATTTCCAACCCCTGCAAATTTGATAAATTTAAACAATGATGAAAACCTGTAAAGTAAAATATTTTTATATTTAGAAAAGGAGTTCCTAAATATAAAAATTGACTACCTTGAAATTTCACAGTGTTTATTTATACCATAGAAGTTTATTAGTATAAAAAATATTTATATCAGATTTGTTTATTTTTAGTGGGCCAAGGAAGCTGAAGAAGCTGAACGTCTTGAAAAGATGCTGAAGATCGAGAACGAGGAAAACGCAGCTGCAAATAATCTAGCTTTGGCCATTCAGAGTCGCAACGAAGCGAGAGCGAGTCAATCCGATAAATTTTTCGACTCGTTGATCGACAAATACGCGAAGAAAGCGGAGAAAACGACGAAAAAGAAAGCCACGCCCGCGAAGACCGTGAAAAGCCCGAAAAATACGAAGAAAACAAAAAAAAAGGCGTAGAATAGTTTAATTTGTATACGAATCTCCCTCCACGTTAGAGTATCCGCGATTTTTATAACTTAATTAATTAATTTGCGAAGATCGCCATCGCTCTCCTGTATAATTGTTTTTATGAAACAAATGGTAATAATTTATGTTTTGTAAATTCGAAACGTGTAACTGTCACGCTGGTTCGATGGAATTCTTTGTAATTATATGTAGATATACATGTCATCGTTCAAATATACAATTTGAATATACAACATGTACCGAATTATTGAATTAAGTACTAAAATTATTACTAATCTTTTATATTATGTTGTGATAATAGTAATTCTGTTGGTTCATGATTATTGCTAAAATCGAGAACTTTGCATTTCGTTCAGCACTTTATGTTTCAAGATGGAGAAACTATGAAGTACATCAGAAGGTAAGTACATATTCCATTTAAATTTAAACGTGCAGTTTATGGACTAAAAAATTGACGTCCATCTAGAGGCGAAACGGCTGAACTAAACCTAAAAGATGAGGGTCCGTATAATCATATAAAAAAAATAGAAAAATGAATATTTCGGCACTATGGCGACGTAGTATGGTTCCTGAGGCATTTAGAAACAAATTTCTATTAGGGTTTGATGCGTTTTGATGCCTAATAAAGCTAGAAACTCAATTTTTGTCTAATTCGGTCCAAAACACAGGTGGCGCCATCTAGCGGCGAGCGGTGGAACTACGAAAAACTAAAATTTCGATTTTCTTCAAAATTAGGCTATTTTACGTATTTCTGAGGGTCAGAAATTGTTCTGTGACCTATCTAGAACCTATATAATGCCACAAGAACCTCCTCAGAGCTCTAGAAAAGAAAATTAAAAAATTGGTCAAAACATGGACTAAAAAATTGGCGTCCATCTAGCGGTGGAAGTTGGAACTACAAAAATATAAAAATGCTATTTTCTCGAAAATTAGCGAACTTTGAGTACCCGATTTTCTCGAAAATTAGCGAATTTTGAGTACTTCTGAGGCTCAGAAAGTGTTATGTGATCGCATTAGAAGCATAATAAAGCAATAAAAGTTTCCTGAAAGTTTTAATAAAGAAAATAAAAAAAATGTCATTTTATGGAGAAAATTTGTGGCGCCATCTAGCGGCGAAACTGAGAACTAAACTGAAAAACCGTATGTCCGAACACGCAGTAACGGGGTTAAATAAAAATTGATTTTCTGGGATTAATAGGCCAAAAAATGAATAACTTATTCAACAAAAATTGCTCTAAAATGTCTAAAGAAGCATACTACGTCGTCAAAGTTGCGAAATATTACTTTTTATATTTTTCCTTAACGCGTGTACGGGCATACGTTTTTTCAGTTTAGTTCGCTGTTTCGCCGCTAGATGGCGCCACAAATTTTCTCCATAAAATGACATTTTTTAAATTTTCTTTATTAAGCCCTTTAGGAAGCTTTTATTGCATTATTTTGCTTCTAATGCGATCACATAATTATTATGCTTCTACTGCGATCACATAACACTTTCTGAGCCTCAGAAGTACTCAAAGTTTGCTAATTTTCGAGAAAATCGAATTTTTATATTTTTGTAGTTCCGACTTTCACCGCTAGATGGACGCCAATTTTTTAGTCCATGTTTTGACCAATTTTTTTATTTTCTTTTTTAGAGCTCTGACGAGGCTCTTGTGGCAATATATAGGTTCTAGAGAGGTCACAAAACAATTTCTGACCTTCAGAAATACGTAAAATTGCCTAATTTCGGAGAAAATAGAAATTTTAGTTTTCCGTAGTTCCGCCGCTGGCAGCTAGATGGCGCCACCTGTACCGTTTTGGACCGAATTCGACAAAAATTGATTTTCTGGTTTTATTAGGCATCAAAACGCATCAAACCCTAATCGAAATTTGGTTCTAAATGCCTCAGGAACCGTACTACGTCGCAAAAGTGCCGAAGTATTCATTTTTCGATTTTCCTTATATGCGTGTTCGGACCCTCATCTTTTAGGTTTAGTTCACCCGTCTCATCAAAGAGATGGCGCCACAAGTACCATTTTTTTATTAAACTTGATTATTAATCATTTTTATGCCTAAATAAGCAATGACATACAATAAAAGTCATCACAAGGCAACATTAATTAATTTTAGAACGTCTTAGAACTGTTAAATAGTAATAAATGCAAAAATCATATTTTTTATATCATTCCTTTGATTCCTACCTTTCACCGCTAGATGGCTAGGCTTTTTGCGGTCCACGATTTGCTTAATTTTTAAATATAAAGCTTCGAGGCCATTATGATCTCATTTTTCTGACTCTATCATGTCCATAAAACAATTTGCGACTCACAGAAAATCTTAAAAATGCCTTATTTGTCGAAATGTATGCAATTTTTTATTTCTGTAGTTCCACACTTGAAAGCTAGGTAGTGATAGTAGTACTGCTAAAACCCGCGCGCGCGAAAATATTAATTTTTAAATGCATATATGATTTTTCCATTACAGAGATATGCTTTCATAATAAAAAAAATAGTATTTTGAACTGAGTTTCGTTTTTGAACTTTTTTGTTTGATTTCATTATTATAAATATAATATTTCATATATTATAAATTATATTTATTATTACGTCATATATTTATTTCACATCATACATTATTATCGATGCTCATATCACACATGTGCACCTTCAAATTTCTATTTAAATATTTAACATAATCCACTCAAAATTCTCTCGCAATTCACAAGTGCATCAAAACTGGAGTCTTCACAATTTTTTATTTATCCTTTAAGTCGTCATTATTAATAAACTAATAAATCTATCCTGAAACCATTACTTGTACGACTATTTGATACACTGTCAAATGCAACAAGTGAAGCTAAACTCGATGAAACCAAGAGAGTGACGGCGGAAAAAATGGTGTTAGTATTGGTTCTTTTTTTATTGGTATTAGTAGGCATGGTTTATATCGAGCGTCATAAGTGGCCGCCTCGTATGGCCAGTCTCGTATTACGTCTGAGCTAACTTGAACAACACACCATACATCGGGTGACACACTTTAAGGTAAACGGTACATTGTTCTTTTTTCTAAAAATATAACTTCTCAAAAGATAGTATTTTGATTGTACTCAAAATGTCTTCTATCAAATTTAAATATTTAATTGAACAATCTTGTTATGTTAAGATCAATATAAGATACATATAGATATTTATTGACTACTTATTATTTAGCAAAGCTCAAACAACCCTTTTAATAAAAAAATTCTAGTTTTAAAAATTTTCAAAATTGTACTATTTCAACGTTTCATAGTCTTAAAATTTTATTATAAGTCTAATTTAAACAAAAAGATATGTTATTTTACAGAATTTAAGTGTTACTGAAGCGGCGGTCTCAATAATACATTTTGGCGGGAAATTTAAACATCTCAATCCCTTATGGCGGGAAATTTAAATGCATCGATTTAAGTTGGCGGGAAATTTAAACTCGTAAATTTGTTTGACAGGAAATTTGAAGATATAAATTCATTATAACACTAATTCGATAACGGTGATTGATATTAACATGAAATTATACTGCGTCGAATAATTTTGGCGGGAAATTTAAACGCGTTAACTTATTTGACAGGAAATTTGAAGATATAAATTCATTATAACACTGATTCGATAACGGCGATTGATTTTGACATAAAATTATATAGCGTCGAATAATTCTGGCGGGAAATTTAAACGCGTTAACTTATTTGACAGGAAATTTGAAGATATAAATTCATTATAACACTAATTCGATAACGGCGATTGATTTTGACATAAAATTATATAGCGTCGATTAATTTTGGCGGGAAATTGGAACGCGTCACCCGTTGTATCACGAAATCGACGCACACCTTCGTTCAATCACGCGGCGTCGACCATCTTATTACCTGTACGCGATGCAAACATTGGTAGCTAAGTGTAAACCAGCGCTATTATTAGCCGGCCGTGTAATAAGAGTCTCTGTTGGCGAGTTTCAGAAAGAGAACTGAGACACAATAGGGGGAGTGGGAGATTTTGCAGCGCACCGCGAACAATAATATTTTTTCGTCGACGTCGAAACGGCAATTAGATCCTGGCACGATGTTGTACCCTAACAAAGGCAAGTAATCTGCTCGATAGCCGATTGTTTCCCCGGGACGTCGATTTGATCCCAATAGAACGGAACACGATAAAATTACGAAGCGAAACACGAACAACCTGCCGGCCGAGTAAAAGCGAAACATCTTGCGAGAACTGCTAATCACCCGACCAGAAAATTAAAGTATTGTTCGTGGTAGCAATTTGTGATGAAATTAATTAAATACCAATTTAACGCTTGTGACAGCGTGCTAAATTTTAGGTACATTATCAGAGGCTTAGGACAAGTTTGTTATATTTCATTGTACTCAATTATTCGTCTCTTTTATTTCTTAAGAAATATACAAAGTGATAATTAACTTAAATTAATATATATTTATTTTACATTTTAATTTCAAATAAAATGCTTGTTATGATACATATTCATTTACAAATTTTAAAATATATCATGTAGTTTAATTTCAATCGATTTCAAACGGTACACAGGGACGCTCTCGTTATATTGCCACATTTCCAAACCTTTTATATATTATAATTATGTGTTAAATTTGAAATATAAATAACATATTGCTAGTTGAAATAATTTTTTACTACTGGGACAGTCGCTGACTATGCGGCAATATAACGAGAGTTTCCTACAACATACATTGTCCTATAGTTTTTACATAACATAAATTGTAGATTAAGATAGAAAGTGATGTATATGTATATTTAACGATGGTGACAAAGTTACTGAAGCCTTCGACTATACGGCAATATAACAAGAGTTTCCTACAAAACACAGAATCCTATACATTTTACATAACATAAATTGCAGATTAAGATAGAAAGTGATGTATAAGTATATTTAACGTTGCTGACAAAGCTACTGGAGCCTTCGACTATACGGCAATATAACAAGAGTTTCCTACAAAACACAGAATCCTACAGTTTTTACATAACATAAATTGCAGATTAAGCTAGAAAGTGTTGTATATACACATTTAAAAGTGTTGACAAAGTTGTTAATCATTTTAATTATAATTTGAGTGTCCCCTAAACAAACTTCGATAAATCAATGCGATAAAAGGTAATAGGTTCATAATTGCAACGATAGCCCCTAATGTGTGACTTCATTAAATGTCACGGTCGATGTTAGATTCCATTTATTCCTTCATTCCTCTTCCCTCCGTCAGATTTATTGATCCATAAACAAGAAACTACGCGTGAATCACGGCTGAGAGTTTAACGTTGAGTAAGATACGTACAATGGTTTACGACCGTGAATTCTTTATAGCTTACTGATTATATCACTTTACATGACAAAGAGTTTTCACTCGATTGTAACGTTATTTTGTTAATATTGGTTTAAGATGATCGAGGATATCGTCGCTGTGTATTTGTAGGCTCGGACATTCCTTTCAGCGAGTGCTAATTTTGAAATTTGAAATTGGAGACTTTTTACGTTGTTGAACTTTTAAATTTGAAATTGGTAAATTTGTAGAATTTGTCGAATTTGTAGAATTTGTAGAATTTGTAGAATTTTGAGTATTTGTAGAATTTGTAGAATTTTGGGAATTTTGAGAATTTTGGGAATTTTGAGAATTTTGAGAATTTTGGGAATTTTTAGAATTTTGGGAATTTTAAGAATTTTGAGAATTTTAAGAATGCTAAGAATGCTAAGAATGCTAAGAATTTTGAGAATTTTGGGAATTTTGAGAATTTTGGGAATTTTGAGAATTTTGGGAATTTTGAGAATTTTGGTAATTTTGAGAATTTTGGGAATTTGTAGAATTTTAAGAATGCTAAGAATTTTGAGAATTTTGAGAATTTTGAGAATTTGTAGAATTTGTAGAATTTGTAGAATTTGAAGAATTTTGAGAATTTTAAGAATTTTAAGAATTTTAAGAATTTTAAGAATTCTAAAAATTTTAAGAATTTTAAGAATGTTGAGAATTTTGAGAATTTTGAGATTTTTGAGAATTTTGAGAATTTCAGGTATTTCAAGAAATTTGAAAATTTTGAAAATTTTAAGAATTGGTAGATTTAAAGGACTTGCAGAGTTTGAGAAATTTAATAATTTAAAGAATTCACCCCTTCTCTAGTCGCCATCTTCACCATCGAATCCATCCACCCTTGAAACAGTACCTCACCTTACAACAAAATAAAAATTGACAACAAAATAAAAAAGTTCAAACTCATATAATCTTACATAATCCATCCCTTCCACTCGCCATTTTCTCCACCCCTAACCTCCCCAAACACCACCTCAAATTACTCACAATTCGCAATACCCGTTATCCCCCAGAAATCAATCGCTCCCAATTAGTCTCCCCAGAAAGTCCCCTTAAAAACTCTACAAGTGCAGTTTGAGCAATTCCCAGGACCGTCGATCGAAAAGGAGCAGAGTAAACGCAACAATGCTCAGTCGGCGCTCAGCGGTGCAATATTTTAAAGCCCGGGGCCTTCGCGGGTTCTTCTTTTCCCATATGCACTCCTAATCACGAATCGCATCGGCAGATATAGCGTGTACCACGATGTGCACCCCGTTAAATCTCGCGAGGGGATCAAGAGAGAGAGAGAAGGGGTTGCATCGAGCGGAGCGAACGAGATGGAGGATCGTGGTGGAACGGTGTGCAGCAAAAGGTAAGAGGAGGTGGCGGCCGTATCGAAGGAGGAGGTGGAGGTGGTGGAGGAGGAGAGGGGGAGAGCGACATTCCAGAAGGCGGCGGCGGCGGTGGTTCTCGTGGGAAACCAAAGAGAGACAGAGGAGAGAGATCTCGTCTCGAGGAGAGGTTGCGAGACTTAAGGCACCGTTCTCATCTACGGACGCGCGACAACACCGCGGAGAGACTCCTGGGCTCGGGATCAGGATCGTCGGGAGAATTCCCTCGCGCTGGGGAAAAAGGTGACGTCACGGATCTATACAGGGTGCTTGAAAAATTAACGATACCATCCCCTTTCTCTATTTTATTCTCAACCATATCATTACCTTTTATTCTTCATAGTTCTAGATAATTATCGCGATCGTAATTCATTTGGTATGTCAAGAGATTAGGTTAATCCCTTCCGCCATTTTCTTGAATTTGATTCGTGACGCACTCGTGACGCACTAGTACTTCAGCTGTGATTTTACTCAAATTTTGAATACACCACTATGGGTGCAACGTTAAACTTTGATGGTATTTGTGAGTACTTCGAGTGCAAAAGGTTAGGCTAGGTTAGAGCTCGATTAACCCCTTCCGCCATTTCCATGAGTTTGACTCGTGACGCACTAGTACTTCAGCTGTGATTTCACTCGAATTTTGAATACACCACTATGGGTGCAACGTCAAACTTTGGTGGTATTTGTTAGTACTTCGAGTGCAAAAGGTTAGGCTAGGTTAGAGCTCGATTAACCCCTTCCGGCATTTCCATGAGTTTGACTCGTGACGCACTCATGACGCACTAATACTTCCGCTGTGATTTTACTCAAATTTTTGAATAATACCACAATGGGTACAACGTCAAACTTTGGTGGTATTTGTGAGTACTTCGAGTGCAAATGGTTAGGTTAGAGTTGGGTTTTGGTTAGGGTGGTTTTGGACAATTTTGTATTACTCCATGTTCTCATGGGGAATATATAAAATATAAAAGAGTAACTCAAAATGATAAATTACAAGATTAGGTTAAGTTAGGTTTGGTTGGTCTTAGGCAATTTTGTACAACCTTATGTCTTCATGGAAGATGTATAAAATATAAAGGAGTGACTTAAAATGATAAATTATAAGGTTATGTTAGGTTAGATTGGTTTTACGCAATTTTGTACTACTCCATTTCCTCATGGAAGGTATGTAAAATATAAAAAAGTGACTTAAAAAGATAAATTACAAGATTAGGTTAAGTTAGGTTAGGTTAGTTTTAGGCAATTTTGTATTATTCATGTCCTCTTAGAGCATACATAAAATATAAAAAAGTGACTCAAAATGATAATATGCAAAGTTAGGTTAGGTTAAGTTAAATTAGGTTAGGTCTTGGATTTGGTTAGGTTAGTTTTATTTAATTTTGTACTGTCCCATTTCATCATGGAGTATATGTAAAATATAACAAAGTGACTCAAAATGATAGTATACAAGGTTAGGGCAGGTTAGGTTGGTTTTGTACTACCCCATGTACTCATAGATAAACAAAATATAAAACAGTGACTCAAAATGATAAATTATAACGTTACTATAATTTCTATAATATGAGTAACATTTAGATACATCATATGCCGAAATTTCTTCTAATAATTTTTAACCATTCATTGTCTTTCCATCTGCCACATTTAGATTCTTTATCGTTAACCCACCTTCGTCATGGCGTGGGTGATCATGTTACTCGGTGAAGCCGAGCACTCTCGTGGCTTTATCATGAGAAAGAATAATGCATTAGTTGATGCAACGAGAGTAAACAAAAGAGTGCAATGCATGCATTTATTGTTACTAATATATCAAGCGTGCTTGTAAATGTTCGACCAGTTCGAAACACTGAATAATGCTGTATCCAATTTCCCATACACGGCGTTTCGATAACGGAACGATAAATTCGCTCGGCGAGGAAAGGAGTGTAATCTTATTTCCTTATCGTGTGAGTGTTCGTAGGGAGCTAATTAGGGAGGTTTTAGTTGGGGTGTTGGAGGCTTTGGGAATTTTTAGTCGAAGAATTTTTATTTGGGAGAATTTTAATTTAGGAGAATGTTAATTTAGGGAATTTTAATTTAGGGAATTTCAATTTAGGGAATTTCAATTCAGGGAATTTCAGTTTAGGGAATTTCAGTTCAGGGAATTTCAATGTAGGGAGTTTCAATTTAGAGAATTTTAATTTGCAAATTTGAGGCTTTGGAAATTTTGTATTTTTAGATTTTGGTATTTTGGGAAATTCAATTTTTAGGTGATGATTTTTAGGGAGTTTTAATTTTTAGATATTAGTATCTAGGGATTTTTAAGTTTTAGATTTGGATATTTAGGGATTTTGAATTTTTAGAGTATGATATTTAGGGATTTTTAATTTTTAGATTTTTATATTTAGGGAGTTTGAGTTTCTGGATTTTGGTATTTAGGGATTATTAACTTTTAGAGTTTGATATTTAGGGATTTTTAATTTTTAGATTTTTATATTTAGGAAGTTTGAATTTCTGGATTTTGCTATTTAGGAAATTTTAATTGTTAGATTTTGGTATTTAGGAATTTTTGATTTTTAGATTTTGATATTTAAAGTTTTTTAATTTCTCCTTTCTTCTCCTTGATTCATCGATCAAAACCTGTCTAATTCCCCCTTGATTCACCAATCATACTCCCCAAAATACCACTTCCCGCCATTTTCCCTAGACAACCCACCATGCACCCCACCTAACCTATAAATCACACGGTTCAGTCAGTCCATCAACAAAACTCTTGATCACTCGGTAAATATCTTACATAGTGCGTTAATTAGGTACTTAAAATGTTGGTACCTCGAGCAGCAGGTAGCCAGGACATTTCGAGTAACAGTCTCCTTATCTCACGTATAGTGACATTCACACTCGACGCCACGCTGTTCTGAATAAACCCGATAGTCACCATAAATACAACATCAACCCTACTGACTAGAGTACCTAAATCAGATCCTACCAATAGCAAACAATCGTGCTATTAATATATTATAAATATTTATAATATAATAAAAATATGTAGAATTTTCAAGCAACGTCAAATGACATCAAGTATGAAAGACACGGTACAATTCTCCTCCGGCGCAATGACAACTGGTTGTCATCGTGGTCGTAGCATGGTGTACGGTGGCAATAAACGGTGCTCGTTATTGTTATTGCCGTCGTAAGTCAAAGAAGGCGTCCGAATGCGCGTCGTTATAACACGATAATCGGTCAGCGTGCATCGGTATCGGGCGAACGACATGCACGCGCTTGATTACGCGAGAGGATAACGTCCAACTAAATGGCGTTCAGAAACTCAACACGGATCCACCCGGCCGGGATTGTATCCATTTCTCTGACCGCTGACGACGCACTACCGTATCCCGGAGCCTTGATCCTTGCTCTTGTCGACCGTTACTCGAGTTTCCAATAAATACCCCACGGAGGAGATCATTGCTTAAAATTGGAGTCGTTAGTAATATTTTTGTAACCGCAATAAACGTTACTGGCTAAGATGTGTGTCTTAATAGGAGGCGATATTGGATGTCTTCTTTCTGATATGTTCTAGTTATTTTAGGTCTACTGTTTTTATAGTTCTTGGTATATTTTAATTCGTTTCAGTTTAGGGACTAGTGAATTTTTGGGACTTATGGGCCTTGGGATGTTGGAGATTTGGGAGTTTGTAGGACTTTGGAAGGGGGAGTTTGGAAATTTGGGGTTGTTTAGGATTTTGGGAGTGGGAGTTTGGAATATTGGGATTTGTGGTCTTTGGAGGTTTTGGGACTTTTAGCACTTTTGGGACTTTAGGAGTTAAGAGCTTTTTATTCTTTGGAACTTGGGTCTTAGGATTTGGGACTTTGGGAGATTAATACTTTTCTTATTTGGGACTGGAGGATTTAAGAGCTTTTTATACTTTGGAACTTGGAACTTATGACTTGCATTTGGGACTTAAGATTCGGGACTTTGGGAGATTAATACTTTTCTGATTTGGGACTGAAGGATTTAAGAGCTTTTTATACTTTGGAACTTGGAACTTATGACTTGCATTTGAGACTTAGGACTTGGGACTTTGGAAGATTAATACTTTTGGGATTTGGGACTTTAGAATTTAAGAGTTTTTTCTATTTTGCAACTCGGGTCTTATGACTTGGATTTGGGACTTACTTGGGACTTTGGGAGATTAATCGTTTTGGTATTTGAAACTAGGATTTTAAGAATTTTTTATACTTTGAAATTTGGGTCTTATGACTTGAATTTGGGACTTAGGACTTGGAACTTGAAACTTCAAACTTAGGATCTGAGACTTCCAACTTGAAACTTGAGACTTGGAACTTAGAACTTGGGATTTGATAATTGAAACTTGATATTTGATAATTGATACTTGACACTTGACACTTGATATTTGATACCTGATATCTGAGACTTGAGATTAGAGACTTGACACTTGATATTTGACACTTGGTGCTTGATACCTGACACCTGATACCTGATACCTGAGACTTGAGACTTGATACTTGATACCTGATGCCTTAGACTTGATACTTGAAACTTGATACTTGAGACTTGACACTTGATACCTGACACCTGATACCTGATACTTCAGACTTGAGATTTGAGACTTGAGACTTGAGACTCGAGACTTGAGACTTATACCATGTAACTTGGTACTGGGAATATTAGGACTTTAATACTTCAATTTGGGACTTAGTATTTTAATCAACCTACCTATCTTCCCTAATACCATCCACATCCACACCACTCGTTTAACCAACTAAGGAAACGTATTCCTCAGCCATGTAAGAATAATCTAGTCACATCCAACAGCCATCTCCTCAACCAGCAAATGTGCAATGAACATTTAAGACAAGGGTCATAAGACAACATGCACATCCAGAGGAACACCCTGTATAAGGCAGGGCGCAGAGGCACGCTGGTCCGCGAGATGAGAAGAAGAAGGAGGGAAAAAGGTGGAGAGTTAATTGAATCCGAGCAGCGTATAAGTGGAATGGCCTATTCCTCCTCTGGTTCGCTCCTCTTATTCTTCTTTCTTCCCGCGTGCCTCTTCTCCTCCCATACCCTTGCTCTTCTACCATGTCTCCCTTGCCTCGCGCCGTCCTTCGTAGCTCCTTGTACCCCCTTCGGACGGGGTACCGAGGTGGATCGGTAGGTGGAAGGACGCCGGGGGGACGGGGGAGGAAGCATTCCTTTGTCTCTGCGCGCACGGACCCTAGATCATATAGTATATACAAACCTGTATAATGTGCAACGATACAGGGACAAATGTGGCCGCAATCGCGCGTGCCTACATTCAGAGCGCGCTCTAAAGATCCGAGCCGGAGTCCACCGCCTTAGCGAATTCCATATGGCACTTTGTTATCTGTAACTACAAACCTGTCCAGACGGAAGGCACGGTATTCCGTTGCGATTGAATCGTCCATTTCAGCGAACGAAGGCTTTAAATAAATAATCCCGTTGCAAGAAAAAAACGACGTTTCCTGCGGCCCGAGAATAATTTCCAGCTGCCAGAAGTCCCATTCGCTGGCCGTAAAAATGCGCTACGAAGTGCATGACGTAAGTTGCGTTTACATTGTCCAGAAGCGAGGTGTACCGGCGATCACAATACCGCACACGTGTGCCAGCTCGTGGGCATTCCTGGCAGGAGGAAGCCAGAGGGAGTTGGAACCCCACGCAGCTCAGCGAAATGGACCCGGATCCGAGGCTGGTTCTACGCTACTTGTTTCTGGAAGATCGATCGATCGTTGCACGCCGCGGGATCTCCGGCCAGTTCCTTTTTATCAGGAAAAATCGGCTACCTGGACGCACGATGATTTTTGTCGATGACAGTACTGCTGGCTTCTCGCCGCGGGTGCTCCCCGGGCACCCTCCTCGCTAACACACGCTCCGCGTATTTGCGTACCCCGAAATAGCCCGTACCCTTCTCTCTGGCTTCGTCAGACGGCGAGAGGATGAGGACGAGGACGCTCAAGAGGTGGACGAGGGACGGGATACCGGAGAGGAGCGTGTATACCGCAAAACCAGTTCGCTGGTGAGTAAACAAAAAACGAGAAGGAGCCAACGCCGCGGCGCGGCCTCGTTGCCCGTTGCGAGGGGAAGAGAATCACTGGTTTATTGCTAATTCGAAGACATTCGCCCGGCAGAAATGAAATTTTATAGTCCGTCCCGCGGGAACGGGGGGAGGGGACCACCGCGTCACCGAACATACGTGGGAGATGTGATACAACGGGAAACCTGGGCCCCTTCGATACGCTCCTGACACGACAAATGCCTGCGTCGATCACTTACCGAACCTCGAGAGGTCCTTATTCACGTGTGACGCTTCGTCCAACGAATTTTTGCGTAGCGATTTTCTTATTATTAATTTTATGAGATTGAAACGTTATTAATTGTAACGATGACAAACTTAAGGTTTATAATCTAGATAGAATCTTATAATCAGTGATGGAAGGGACAAGCGTGAACAGCACGTGCACCAGATAAACAGAGGACGCTGCATAGTGCACCCTAGCGTCCTTGTCTGGCGCACGCATGCGCGTTAACGTAACAAATATGTCGTCAAGAGTTTAACGCGTTTATTGCGTTAGTACGCATGCGTAGTAGACAAGGACGAAAGCAACGCTCTCTTTTTATTGTATACTCTTTGTCGACACTGATTGTTACTCATATTTGAAAGTCTAATTAAGGATTTTGCGTAACCAGTCATTGGATATGAACAGTAAATATTTATGAGCAAAATACTGATCATGTTTTGAAATAACTTTGTTTAGGTTTGGAACAATAAGTGTCAATGAACGGTCGTGGGAGTAAAACGTGTAAAATGGTAAAGTGGTAAAATAGTAAGATTATAGGAAGCGGGATGGTAAAATGGCTGCAGTAAAATAGTTGTAGGAATAGCAACAATGATATAAATGGTAAAATGGAATAATAGAATAAACAGATAAACAGTAAAATAGGTAAACAGAAAGCAGAAGAATGAAATATGAGAATGGCAAAATAGTAAGATTAATAAAATGGCGAAATAATAAAATTATAAAGTGGGTAGTAAAAATTAAACAGTCGGAGAGGATAATGAAATATTTCAATTTATCTTAAAATAAATTTTGCCCTATATAGCATGAATCTATAGATATAGTGACTCTCGCTATATCGCCAATTTAGAATACTTTAGTTTGTAAATTTCGTTATCAGAATTGGAAGACAGTGAATTTGTCGCGAGTGAGCAACGAAACGAAAGTCTGTAGGTGTTCGAATTACAAGAGTGAAGCTTACCGAGAAATCTGACGATTATTTTCTCCGAAATCGTTCTCGGTTTCCAACACGGTCTCGAGCGAAAGCCCAGCGGGTGGCTCGCGTCACGAGAATGCAGCTCGCAGCGGCGAACCTCATTACGTTGGCGTGTGCGTAAGAACTTCGTACACGCGATGTAATCGCGGCACTGCGGCGGTGAAACTGACGCGTCGAGGTCTCACGCAGCCACGGGTCATCATGTCGGTGAGAAATTTTTCTCCCGACGTTGTTCTCTTTCTCGGCAAAAAACTCGCGTTGACGCTCATCAATCATCGACAAATCGAACGAGGCATCTCGACATTCGCGAAATCAAACAAAAGTAAGAAAAAAGAAAAAAAAATGACCGTCGTATCGTTAAGCGATAAAGGTAGCTGGGAGCGTTCGGTCCGGTCTCTCGCGAGATCGCACGGAGATTACGTCTGGTACGGCAGCCGCTCAAGTGTCGCAGTTGCACGTCGTTAATGCGAGGCAGGTGCTAACGCGGCGAGAAAGAGAAGACAGGGGAGGAGAAGAGAAGGTGGCGGTGAAGGAGAAAAGAGAAGATGCGCCCGGATCCCGTCCTCCCCCTAATTGACAAATTGGAATCTTATTAGAAGCTCGTGATGCCGGAGGTACCCGAGGCAGGAGGAGGCCTCGAGGCGCTCCCTTGGCTGGGCGAGAGAAAGAGCGAGCGTGAAGAGAGAGCAGGAGACAGGTAGCGAGAGTAGCTGTGAAAGACGAGGAGAGAACGAGGGGCATAATGCGTGGATGGCACGACACTAACAGGTTGTACGGCCCACGGTGGAACGGAAAGAAGAAGTACCTTACGCTCGGCCTGCCGGCCGGCAGGCGAATGCCACCCAGGAAGCGTTCGCGCGTGCGCGATCTGTGTGGCCTCGGCTGTACTCGACCACCGGGCCCAGCCGAGGACGCACGAACGGGCCCGACTTAACACGAGCAGGCCCGAAGCCGTCGTGCGCTGGCCCACCCGGTAGAGCGCGCGCGTGCCGCGTCCTGTGTGGTCTTGCGCTCGCTTCTTCGCTCTTCCTATTCTTCCTTGCCCGTTCTTCCATCTCCGTTCCGCTTTCGTCCCATTCTTTCTATCGTCTGTCTCTCTCCGCGCACGGGTCTCCGTCTCGTTTCCTCCCGCGCTTCTTTTTCTCCTCTTTTCCCGCGTTTTTCTCGTTTTTTTTTCGCCTCCTCGGGCCCCGACTCGTTTCCACCACGGGAAATTCTTGCTTGACTTCGCTCTTCTTCCCAGCCGGGAGTTCGCCGGCTCGAGACCGGGGCTACGTGCCCGTCTCTCCTTTCTCCCGGCCCCTCTCCCTCCCGGGTCCACACGCTGTCTCCTGGACGGGCCGCGAAGATGAGGTTCTCTTTCTCGGCAAAAAACTCGCGTTGACGCTCATCAATCATCGACAAATCGAACGAGGCATCTCGACATTCGCGAAATCAAACAAAAGTAAGAAAAAAGAAAAAAAAATGACCGTCGTATCGTTAAGCGATAAAGGTAGCTGGGAGCGTTCGGTCCGGTCTCTCGCGAGATCGCACGGAGATTACGTCTGGTACGGCAGCCGCTCAAGTGTCGCAGTTGCACGTCGTTAATGCGAGGCAGGTGCTAACGCGGCGAGAAAGAGAAGACAGGGGAGGAGAAGAGAAGGTGGCGGTGAAGGAGAAAAGAGAAGATGCGCCCGGATCCCGTCCTCCCCCTAATTGACAAATTGGAATCTTATTAGAAGCTCGTGATGCCGGAGGTACCCGAGGCAGGAGGAGGCCTCGAGGCGCTCCCTTGGCTGGGCGAGAGAAAGAGCGAGCGTGAAGAGAGAGCAGGAGACAGGTAGCGAGAGTAGCTGTGAAAGACGAGGAGAGAACGAGGGGCATAATGCGTGGATGGCACGACACTAACAGGTTGTACGGCCCACGGTGGAACGGAAAGAAGAAGTACCTTACGCTCGGCCTGCCGGCCGGCAGGCGAATGCCACCCAGGAAGCGTTCGCGCGTGCGCGATCTGTGTGGCCTCGGCTGTACTCGACCACCGGGCCCAGCCGAGGACGCACGAACGGGCCCGACTTAACACGAGCAGGCCCGAAGCCGTCGTGCGCTGGCCCACCCGGTAGAGCGCGCGCGTGCCGCGTCCTGTGTGGTCTTGCGCTCGCTTCTTCGCTCTTCCTATTCTTCCTTGCCCGTTCTTCCATCTCCGTTCCGCTTTCGTCCCATTCTTTCTATCGTCTGTCTCTCTCCGCGCACGGGTCTCCGTCTCGTTTCCTCCCGCGCTTCTTTTTCTCCTCTTTTCCCGCGTTTTTCTCGTTTTTTTTTCGCCTCCTCGGGCCCCGACTCGTTTCCACCACGGGAAATTCTTGCTTGACTTCGCTCTTCTTCCCAGCCGGGAGTTCGCCGGCTCGAGACCGGGGCTACGTGCCCGTCTCTCCTTTCTCCCGGCCCCTCTCCCTCCCGGGTCCACACGCTGTCTCCTGGACGGGCCGCGAAGATGA
>NW_003797192.1:436809-471252 GCF_000220905.1 Megachile rotundata
AACGTCTACAAAATTGAAATAAATTCAAATATCATAGTCATCAAAGAGGTTCATTTAGTTTATTTTTAAAGAAAATTGATTTTTGAAAAATGAACGTCCACAAAATTGAAATAAATTCAAACATCATACTCATTAGAGAGGTCCATTTACTTCCTGTTTACAGAAAATTGATTTTTGAAAAAGATTTTACCCATTCAAAATCAGAAGAAGTATCGAAAAAAATCTGTTTGAAGAACAGCAAAAGGGTATGAACGATTAGTATAAGTCGAAAAGAATAAAGGAGCAGGAAAAACAGGGATCCACGTTGTCACCACCTGTGCCTCTCCACACTCATGTTCGCAGACCGTAGTCTTCTTCTTCGATGTTTATTCCCCGTCCATAGAACTTCCATTAGTGCTTTATTCATGCAGTTTTTATCGGTGTTTGCCTTCCACTTGGCGCCCCCGCGAAGCGTGAAACGATTCTCCTAACTCTTGGCCCGTTGTATTCCAATTTGTAAGTCCCACGTTTCGTGATGCGGCGAACAAAAGGGCGGCGCGGTGCCATGCCGGTTTCCGATCGTAAACCATCCCTGTTCGACCATTTCGCGCTGCTTACGATTCTATATTACAACCGGTGAGACAATAAAAGGAGAAAATGATTCGGGACAAATTTTAGGTATACTTTTGGTGAACGTGATGGGGATGGTTAAAACAAACGTTTTGGGTAGTTTAAGGGTGGTGGTGATAGAGGTGGATGTTATTGGGATTTGGGGATTTAGGGGTTTGGGGGTTTTGGGGATTGGGGTGTTTAAGGATTTGGGCATTTGGGGGTTTTGGGGTTTTTGGGAAATTTGGGATTTGGGAGATTTGGGATTTGGGAGATTTGGGATTTGGGAGATTTGGGATTTGGGAGATTTGGGATTTGGGAGATTTGGGATTTGGGAGATTTGGGATTTGGGAGATTTGGGATTTGGGAGATTTGGAATTTGGGAGATTTGGAACTTGGGAGATTTGGTATTTGAGAGATTTGGGATTTGGGAGATTTGGAACTTGGGAGATTTGGGATTTGGGAGATTTGGGATTTGGGAGATTTGGGATTTGGGAGATTTGGGATTTGGGAGATTTGGGATTTGGGAGATTTGGGATTTGGGAGATTTGGGATTTGGGAGATTTGGGATTTGGGAGATTTGGGATTTGGGAGATTTGGGATTTGGGAGATTTGGGATTTGGGAGATTTGAGAGATTTGGAATGAGAGATTTGGAACTTGGGAGATTTAGAACTTGGGAGAGTTGGAATTTGGGGGATTTGGGATTTGGAAGAGTTGGAATTTGGAAAAGTTGGAATTTCGAAGAGTTGGGATTTGGGGGATTTGGAATTTACGAATCTATGAAATTTGTGAATTTGGAAACTTCGAAATTTGGGACTTTGACAATTTAGAGATTAGGGCATCGGGATTTTAATGGATTTTAGATTTGGAATTTCAGAATCAGAAATTTATGGACTCAGTGATTTATGGATCTCAGAAGTCTGGCAATTTGAACTTTTTTAAAGATTCGTTGATTTAGGAATTTGAGAATTTGGAGATGACTATAATTTAGGGTTTAATGGTTTGTGCATTTCTTGGTTTAAGAATGTAAAAATTTAGATATATTGAGATTTTAACAAATTATACATTTAGAAACTTGATAACTCTAAGGTTTATACATCTCGAAAATCACAAAATAAATTTCAAACATCGACTGAAACTTGTACCGTCGTAAAAGAAAATCTAATGGCGCGACGTCTGAGAATGTCTGAATAAAACTACTGATCGTATACTACTGCATCATAAGTCTGTCTCTCTGTATCATAAATAGTACCTGAATGCTTGTATCCAATTTGTTATCAATTTCAATATTCACAAAGTGTTTTAGAAACGATAGAGTAGTACATAAATAATATCTACATTGCATTCTGCAAAATGAATCATCACTTATTGTCAAATTGATCAAATATTAACAATTTCCCTTAAAAAAGAAACATTCATATTTATACTTAATTTTCGTTGACAATTTTCTTAAAAGACATTCTTTTATCAAATTTCTTTTTTCTTTTTTTAACAAATAAAAGAAATTTTATTTTGCATATTTATTTATAGATTTTTATTTCTCTGGGACATAAGAAATTATACGTTTTTGTGGATATTCGTTCACTATGAAACTTATTTATATTCACTGTGTTCATATTTTATCGTTAAAATGACAGCTTTGAAGAATTAACTCACTTCTTGCAAAAGTTGCGAGTTCCATAGATACAATCAAATGGACATTGAACTGGCGCCGAATCTATCGTTCGCGACTTTAGTTTCACTCGTTTAAATATTATTCCAAGATTTGCTGTTCTTTGTGACAACAACGGTTCAAGATTATCCTAACAAAGCACATAATATACTCTGCTATCAATCTCGATATTCTGCAATTATTAATTAACATTTTTCATACTAATACATTCACAATATTTAATATTTCATGTAAAAATGATGTAACGATACTTCAATCGATGATTGATGGTCGAACGTTTTAATTAGGTTTCAAGCTTATCTACACTGTTTTATTTTTGTTTCTGTATTTTGCAAAATTTTTGTATCGCTGATTAATCATTGATTAATTTGTTGAGTTTGAGATTTAATAATTTACTAATTTCAAGGAACTTCGAGGAAAAAGAAATCGAAGAAATTTAACAATCTGCAAAATTTCATAATTAAAAATTGTACAATTGCATAAAGTTAAATTTCAAGCCCAAGAAATTCAACAATTTGCAAAATATAATAATAAAGAATTATATAATATAAACTTAATTTCAAAACCAAAAAATTTACTCAGCAACTTCCAAGAAATTTCAAGAAAAAAAATATTGAACAATTTACAAGATATAATTAAAAATTATACATAATAACATAAAGAATTAAATTTATATAATACGCATGTCATCCTTAATTTCTCTTTAATTAACAAAACGTCTCATTCTTAAATCTTCCTCGTTAAATACATTCGAATAGCGCGCGTAAAGCAACGCAAGAAAAATGGCGTCGAAACGCATTCAGTTTTCAGAAAGGACCTTAAAACAGACGTTTTTACGTCAGCGGTCGAAAAGTCGCAAGAATGTTGCATTATTCATTGTACTTAAATTTGTCAGTGAACGTTGCTAATTGGTCGGGGTACCGTCATTTTACGATCGCCTCGAAGAAGCGTATATTCTCGTCCGACACGAGATTCATGCTCGCAAAACACGGCGTTAACGAGCACGCCAGCAACTCAGCGACGGATCCCTTTTCGCTCCGGAGACATCGATGCATGGAGACGCATCGTTCGATTTGTCTACTTTGTTCAACATGGCTGCAAATCGATGTAACGATTACTGACATTCTCAGACGATATTTAGGATAATATTTTGTAATTGAATTGTCTTATTTTTTGGAAATTTAGAGATTGACGAATTTTGGGATTTGGAGATTTGAGAATTTGGAGGTTTAGGTATTTGGAGATTTAGAGATTTAAAGGTTTGAGAATTTGGAGATTTAGGTATTTGGAGATTTGTGGATTTGTAGTTTTGGGGATTTGGGGACTTGGAGATTTAAGGATTTGGAGATTTATGGATTTGGAGATTTATGGATTTAGAGATTTAGAGATTTAAGGATTTGGAGATTTAGGTATATGGAGATTTGTCGATTTGCACTTTTAAGGATTTAGAGATTTAAGGATTTGGAGATTTATGGATTTAGAGATTTATGGATTTGGAAATTTATGGATTTGGAGATTTATGAATTTGGAGATTTAGGGATTTGAGAATTTGGAGATTTATGGATTTGGAAATTTATGGATTTGGAGATTTATGAATTTGGAGATTTAGGTATTTGGAGACTTGTGGATTTGTACCTTCAGGAATTTAGAGATATAAGGATTTGGAAATTTGTACTTTTTGAAATTTATGAATTTGGCGATTTAATAATTTTGAAATTTAGAGATTAAAGAATTTTTAGATTTCTGTGTTCGTACATTTATGTATCTAGTAATTTCGAGATTTAAAGATTTGTACATTTATCGATTTTGTATTTTTCGAATATTTTTGGGATTTGAATTTGATTAAAGAATTTGATAACTTGAAATGATAGAGATTATCAAATTTTAATACATCTACAAATTTTGAAATTTAACAATTTATAAATTTTAATATTTGACAATTTACAAGTTTTGAAATTTGCCAATTTACAAATTTATAAATTTGAGATTTTAACTCTCAACACTAGAAATCTCGCGGTCCCGTTTCCACCGCGAGTTACGCCACTCTGATAAATCGTGGAACGAGATTGTCCGGCGAATAACCGCGCAGCGTACACCTAACCGAGGGCAGAAAATAAATATTGTTGGATCGCGCAATCGCTTGTATTAAACGGACGTCATAAATTTTCACGCGACCGACCCGCGAGTCGTCATCTCGAGGCTCGAGTCGAGCTGATGCACGCTCGTTTTTTACTCTCCGCTTGAGCAACCCACTTATCCGCGTCGATCGATCACGTATGTACGCTCGGTGCAATTAACCCCTCGTAATAATATTATTTATAATTACACAATTGATGGCTGACTACTGTTTTAGTTACTAATATTTAATAATAGATAATATTAGATAATATGTAGATAATATTAGATAATATGTAGATAGTGTAGATAGTGTAGATAGTGTAGATAGTATAGGTAGTCTAGATGGTATAGATAGCCTAGATAGTATAGGTAGTTTAGATAGTCTAGACAGTCTAGATAGCATAGATAGCATAGATAGCATAGATAGTCTAGATAATATAGGTAGTTTAGATAATACAGGTAGTCCAGACAGTCTGGATAGTCCAGATAGTCTATATAGTCTAGATAGTCCAGATAGTATAGTTAGTATAGATAACATAGGTAGTATAATATCTAACGTAATATGAACAGTATACATAGTATAGACTGTACAAATAGCATAAATAATATAGATAGTATAGATAACATATATAGTCTAGATAATCTAGATAGTATATATAATATTCAAGATAATATGACCAATATATACAGTATAGACAGTACAGATAGCATAAATAATATAGATAGTACAGATAGCATAGATAGTCTAGATAGTTTAGGTAGTATAGATAATATAGATAATATAGATAGTATATATAATATACAAGATAATATGAATAATATGCATAGTATAGACAGTACAGATAACATAATATAATTAATATAGATAACACAGATAATATAAATAATATAGATGATGTAGAAAATGTAGGTAGTATAGATAATTCGTAGTAGATAACAAAGATAGTGTAGATAACGTATATGTAATATAGCACAAATAGTACAGATTACACAGATAGTATAGATGGTATAGATAATCTAGATACATAGATAGTACAAATAACGTACATACAATATAATATAAATAATAATGCAGTTATATAATTTAATCTTAGCCATAATATAGTCTATATAAATAGTACATAAAAACTATATAGTATTAATACTATAGATAGTATAGATACCATCTAATCCGTTAAACGAACCAAATCCACCCTGAACCGTACCGAATGACGTCACCGGTAATAAACCCTATTGCTTTCGAATCGATCGCCAGCTCTCATTGTTGCGCACTGACTTATGACCGTTGAACTGTGAAATATCGCGAGACAAGTACCGTTTACCCCTGGTAATTAGTGCCTAACGCCACATTCGTTTCCTTCGATACCTTTACCTCCGTCTCGAATAAGTGTTAATTGTTGCCCCAGGCGAACGACTTCTTTTTTTTCCGACCAAACAAAGATCCGATCGCGGCTCGTTTCATACCTCTTTTTCTAACCAAATGTTCTTACTTCAGACTTGTATATTACCCGATATTACTGTAATCTTCGATTGCACACGGCTTTGTTCTTAGATTGATTTATGCGGCTGAGTTATCGTTGCAACGACTGCGGATTACTTTATGGTCCTTAACCTACGGCTTGAAATATGATCGTATTTTATAGCGGTGTTAGGTTACTTTATGGTAATACGTTTATCTAGGATTCTGGGTAATCTTAGTACATTGTTTTATCTTCGCCATCTTGTTCGTATTAAATATCCTAACACCTGGTTTATACCATTTTTATATCTAATTTTGAACTTAGATATTTATAATTTGTGTTGGAAACGGTGTCGTGTTTTTCAAATTTAATAATTATCTAATTTAATCTATTAATATAGATTCATGCATTGAGACTATTTTGTATTTTCTTGGTAAGACATCTAATTAGCATTCTGGGTAATTTGACAACATTGCTCTGTCTTGGTTGCCATCTTGTTCGTATTATACATCATGCACACCTCGTGTCTTTATACTAATTTATTTAACTATTTACAAATCTAATTCTGAACATAATATTTATAATTTATCTTAAAAATGGCATCATATTTTTTTTAATTATTGATTAATTCATATACTCTTCTGTCGAGATTATTTTACACTATCTTGGTAAGACATTTAAGTAGTATTCTGGGTAATCTTGCAACATTGCTTTATTTTAGCCGCCATCTTGTTCATATTAAATATCCCGCAAACCTCGTATGCTTATACAATTCTTATTTAATTATTTGTACAATTAATTCTAACCTTGAATATTTATAATTTATCTCAGAAACGATATCATATATTTTTTTAATTATTTATAAATTAACGTGTTCTTCTACCGAAATTACCTTGAATTATCAAAGACTTATGGTTTAAAGATCACCTGTTTTAAATTATTATTATATTTATTCTTTTATCTGTAGAGATTATCTCGGAATGTTAAGGACTGGTACTTGTGGCTTAAACATCGCGTCATGTGTTTTTAATTATTAATATATTTGCGCATTTTCCGTCGAGATTATCTTGTTATGTTCAGAACTAGTACTTGTTACTTAAAAATGACGTTATCTGTTTAAAATGATTAAAATATTTATGTAATTTCCTATCAAGATTGTCTTGGATTGTTGGACTAGTACTTGAGTTTTAAAGATGACGCCATCTGCAAATTTGTTAATGGATTCATTTTTTTCTCTTGAATTATTTGAAATTTTTATTTGAGACTTAAACATGACGCTACCTGTTTTAAATTATTAATAGACCTTTTCTCTGTTAGTATTATTTTTAATTTTTAATAATGATGGTTAAAATATGACGTCGTTTTTAAATTTAGACAAAGTAAGGGACTAATATATTATTAATGAAGTAATATTTATTATTAATCAAAATATTATTATAATATATTATTATAGAATATTCTTATAAAAAATTATTATAATACACATAAAATTTAAGATTATTAAAGACTTTAATAGCAAGTCAAATAATTAAAAATTTGGAGAAATTAAAAAATCATTCAGTGAACTTAATTTTCAATTAACACGTTGAATGCCACACTAAAGTAATTTTCAATTGTATTCAGTAGTGTTTTAATTCTTGACCAATTTTTATAAATATTTGCACAATATCTTGCTTCATTTATTTTCCGTAAATCCATGTAATTAATGCAAGAATTTGCGGTTAGGAGAGTAAATAAATTTTTAAAAATGTACATGTTAAATCAGTATAGATAAGTGTCAACCATATATGGGTGTTAAAGTATATTTATCAATTAATTTTTAGTAGCGAATCATTGCTTAAATTAAAAATTAGATTCCTTCATCTACGTTCTCTACCATTTCACTGAAACACAGTAAAAAGAAAGGAAACCGGCATACAAGTCCGAAGCACGATTCTTTTCTTCATTACATCGGTCCTCATGATCGCGGCACTAGGATCATCGTTCGCGCGGAATAAATAGGGGAAAAAGCGCGTACCGTGCGCCGGCTTTAAGTGATTGTGGGTAGGTTTATGGTTGCCATAACCGGTGTTTGGTTTGGCACGTTAAAGCTCCCCCAATTACGGCAAATAAACCTAATGGCCGTGCTACTCGTTCTTCCCGTTCTCTTTCTCTTTCTTTTCTTCGCGGGACTCGGTGCCTGAGGATCTTTCGATTTCTCGATATCGATCGAGCTATCATCGAAATGCATCTTATTAATCCACCAACAATGCTTTAATAAAAAGAATCGTAAAAATCGTCGGCTAAAGATCAAAAGAGCCGATCAATGATAATCATTCGATATACATATACGATTATCGATTGTCATCTTGTTTTATCGCGAGTTAATTGTGTGAGAACAATTTTATAAGTGAGATTTCATTTTGAAGGTTTTATGAGTTGTGGTTTTATATTGTGACAATTTTTTAATTTTTTACTGATGAAAGTTTATATAAAAATTTAATAAACTGCGTTAATTTTTTTAAAAAAGTTTAAATATTTTTTTTTTTGAAAGTTTAAATGATATTTTAAGTGATAATTTTTTATAGAATATATTATAAATGATTTACAATTTTTAATGGATATATAATACTTATGTTTGTACAGATTTTAAAAGATATGTAGTTTATTACAGTAGATACAGTAGTCAGTCACAGTAGAATATAGTCGCAAAGTTTATCATTAAAATTTTTAATTTTATTAAAGATTAACTACTAAATATTCCGTAATTGTTAATTAATAGTCTAATCCCCCTAATAAAAAATCTGAGTCTCATAATTAAAAATCACATAACTGAAAACAAACCAAAACCCATTGAAAATTGCTTCTCCAAACCGATCGTCAATTTATTTCCCCTCGTTAAAAATTAACGTACACACCGTATCATTCGCCATAAATCACGCGGTAATATAAGAGGCAATTCAATGTATCAAGTTTTTGCCTCAGCAAATGTATTTTACGGTGGTTACATCCGAATAGATGCTCAATTTCCACGGCTACGTTGTAAAAGTGAAATGATCGTCCGCGAGAATATTCCAACATGGCGTCCTCGAGTATCTAAATCCTAATATTCCTGATCCGCGCGTCTAAAACGATCGTTTAAATACCCTAAGCTCGTAAAGGTTAATTGTCGCCGCTTTTGTGAAACTTATGATTCATTCGAGCGATGTTGGTGTCCGTTGAAATACGTTTCGCTTGCAAACAGACCGGAGGGGACCAGAAAATATTGACAAATGAAGGCATCCGCGGTAAATAATGTTTTGAAACGCGGCTTAATGCAGGGATACTTAGGATATTTTGCAATAATTGTGGGAAACGCGAGACAGTGTCCCGATCGGCTGACATTTTACCGTAAGCTGGAACCAGTTTTCGATAGTTGCGGCATTAAATCTATATACGCTGCTTTACGACGCGGGATATCTAAATAACACGATATCCGATATCATAAAAATATTATTGGCTACGTTTAACGATAACTAATTGATGTACGAACAAGGAAAAATGTTCAATTGCTTCACGCTTTGATGGCTGTGTACACAGCCAGTTAAATATCATTTAGAAATTAGTGGTTTTATGCTGTATGAGGGGATAAACATAGTATTCGATGTGGCTCTCATTTTGTTTGGATTGATGATTGGCGGGAATTTTGTTGGTTTATTGAGTGTTACTGGAGGAGGTCTTGATTTTTAGGTTGTTAGATTTACAGGTTACTGGATTTTTAGATTACTAGATTACTAGATTACCAGATTACTAGATTACCAGATTACTAGATTTGGAGATTTGGATATTTGGATATTTGGAGATTTGAAGATTTAGAGATTTGGATATTTGGATATTTAGAGATTTGAAGATTTGGAGATTTGGAGATTTGGAGATTTGGAGATTTGGAAATTTGAAGATTTCGAGATTTCAAGATTTTTAGATTGTTAGGTCCCTAGATTTTCAGAATTTCAAATCACTAGATTTTTAGAGTTTTAGAGTTTTTGAATTTCGGTGTTTTGATGTTTTGGAGTTTTAGAGTTTTAGAGTTCCAGAGTTTTAAATTTCTAGATCCCTAAATTTCCAAATCCTCAAATCCCTAAATTTCACTGTCCCAAAATCTCTAAATTCCTAAATTCCCAAATCCCTAAATCTCTAAATCTCTAAATTTCTCTATCTCCAAACCCACAAATTTCTCTGTCCCAAAATCCCTAAATTTCTGTGTCCCAAAATCCCCAAATTTCTCAGTCCACAAATCCCTAAATCCACCAATCCCCAAATCCCCAAATCCCCAAACCCCACATCCCCAAATTCCTAAAATCCCCAAATCCCCAAATCCCCAAATCCCTAAATCCCTAAATCCCAAAACTCCCAAATTCTCAAATCCCCAAATTCCCAAATCCCTAAATCCCCAAATCCCAAAATCTGAAGATTACCAAATCTCCAAATCCCCAAATCCCAAAATCTGAAAATTCCCAAATTCCCAAATCCTTAAGTCTCCAAATCCCTCAATCCCAAATTTCCCAAATTCTCAAATTCCCCAATCCCCAAGTCCTCAAATCCTAAAATCCCCAAATCTCCAAATCCCCCAAATCCCTCAATTTCTCTGTTCCAAAATCCCTAAATTCCCTATCCCAAAATCCCCAACTTCCCAAACACCCAAATCTCAAAACCCCCAAAATAAAATTCCTCACATCCGCAGACCGCCATCTTCCCAACATGGCAACGTGTTAATCTAATTTAACATACCTGTTAACCACCGATAATCGCACAATGAATTTCCCTGTGTCCACTAAAAAGAACCGCATTACTACTAAATATACGCAAGTCCCGCGTTTCTCCCCAAGATACCTCGCTAAATTTATCCTCGATTCTCCCATAAGCCCGCAGAAACGGGAATCCCACGGATACCCGAAGGATATTCAAGTAGCAATAATTCAAATGGCGGATTAACACGGTAAACGCGCCTTTCCCCATTACTTTCTCTCTCGGTTAACGATAATTCGAAACGTTTTCAAGGATCAACAGCCGGGGAACGGCTATCCGCGAGTTTCGGATTCCGTCTGGTTGACATTTACCTTGACTTTGCTTCTATCGTTTCTCAACGCTTCGTCGGGGGACGATAACGTTGTCGACGACGTGCTACGATCGCTAACTATATCACCACGGGGTCAGAAACGTATCACGTGGCGCCACGTGCGCCTATCGGGTTACCTGGTTGGTCACTGCCCGTCATCAGACACCGTTGTAAGTCACTGTACTTTGCCGTCTACGTGACAATTCTGGTTACATCCAGATATATGGCCATCGTACGATACTCTGCCATATATAGCATATCTCTTCAATCATGACTTCCAGTGAAACATAAATTATTCACTTGTTTATGCAAATCATTTTAGGTGCATATTTTTTGTGTGCAAAATAGTTGCATTACTTTTATGTAAAAAATTGTTGCACAGTTTCTATGTGAAAAATAGTTGCACGTTTTTTATATGTATAAATAGTTGCATTGTTTGTATGTGAAAAATAGTTGCACTATTTTTATGTAAAAAATAATTGCACATTTTTTATATGAATAAATAGTTGCATTGTTTTTATGTGAAAAATAGGTGCATTATTTTTATGTAAAAAATAATTGCACATTTTCTATATGAATACATAGTTGCATTGTTTTTATGACAAAATTAATTGCACTATTTTTATATGAAAAATAGTTGCATTGTTTTTATGTGAAAAATAGTTGGATTACTTTTACGTGGAAAATAGTTGCAACAATTATTCTGCAGCAAATAGTTGCATATTTTTGTACACAGACAATTTTTAATAAAAATTTTACAACCATAAAAACATACAGCTTTGAATATTTATGCTATGTCATATATTGCATATAAATGAAACATTTATATATTTTTATACATTTCATATAATTATATGTACATATAAATTAACTAGTATTTTGACTAATTTTTTATTGTCATAACCTATAAAACTTGAAGATCAAACAAATTGCAGTTTCTATACTATAAACATCAATGAACCTAACCTAACCTTAACCTCGTGATTTACATATCAGGTGCGTCAGGTGCGTCATTTGAATATGAGACCCAAAGTACAACATTTTCCATCTCAAAAAGTGAATTAAATAATTAAATAATTGAAGAAAAATTTCAAGACCGGTGTTATATTCGGGTCACGGTTTCCGCCGTCCGGCGATCTATCAAGAGAACCGGTCCGCTGAAAAGAGTCAATACCTCGATAAATATCGTTGTATCCTGAAAACGCTGGTTGGTTTCGCGTACGTACAGTTCGACGGCTAACTTATTGCCCCGTTCGTCCGTGGCGGGTTTTACTAATGCCCCCGGTGGATTAGCGTCCGTCTTAAAATGCCCGGCTACCATTGCTGCCATACTGGCATCGGTTGTTCTCCGCCGCGCCGTTATCTCGCACAGCCATAACCTCGTAAATCCACGGGCATTTGTTTCCCGCTGGCCGGACGTCGAGGTTACCTCCGTTAACCCCGATCGCATCGTTCATGCGTTTACAGCGACAAATCGCTGCCTCCTCGTGACTTCTCTCTCTGCGGACGATTCTTGTCCGCCTTCGTCCTTTGTCTTTCGATCCTGGATCTCGCGTGACCCTTGTCGACGTGATTGCCGTTAGGGGTTGAGTATCGCGGGGATAATATGTTAAACGCTCGATCGAGGTTTTGATACGGGGGCTCGGTGATGGGGTCGATGAAGGTTGATGGTGGATACGGGGGTTTCGGGATGGGATGGAGTATTAGTTGGAGTGGACTTTGGGGTGGGGACGGATTTGGACGTTTGGAGATTCTTTTGGGGATTTGGGGTTGGAGAATTTGAGGAATTTGAGAATTGGAGCACTTGTGGATTTTGGAGATTTGGGAATGGGGGGATTTGGGGATTTGGAAACTTAGGAATTTGGGGATTTGTGGATTTGGGGACTTGGGAATTTGGGGATTTGGGGATTTGGGGATTTGGGGATTTGGGGATTTGGGGATTTGGGGATTTGGGGATTTGGGGATTTGGGGATTTGGGGATTTGGGGATTTGGGGATTTGGGGATTTGGGGATTTGGGGATTTGGGGATTTGGGGATTTGGGGATTTGGGGATTTGGGGATTTGGGGATTTGGGGATTTGGGGATTTGGGGATTTGGGGATTTGGGGATTTGGGGATTTGGGGATTTGGGGATTTGGGGATTTGGGGATTTGGGGATTTGGGGATTTGGGGATTTGGGGATTTGGGGATTTGGGGATTTGGGGATTTGGGGATTTGGGGATTTGGGGATTTGGGGATTTGGGGATTTGGGGATTTGGGGATTTGGGGATTTGGGGATTTGGGGATTTGGGGATTTGGGGATTTGGGGATTTGGGGATTTGGGGATTTGGGGATTTGGGGATTTGGGGATTTGGGGATTTGGGGATTTGGGGATTTGGGGATTTGGGGATTTGGGGATTTGGGGATTTGGGGATTTGGGGATTTGGGGATTTGATTTGTGGATTTGTGAATTTGGGGACTTGGGAATTTGTGGATTTGTGAATTTGGGGACTTGGGAATTTGGGGATTTGGGGATTTAGGCATTCGGGGATTCGGGAATATTGAAATTTGGGAATTTGGGAATTTGGGAATTTGGGAATTTGGGGATTTGGGAATTTGGGAATTTGGGAATTTGGGAATTTGGGAATTTGGGAATTTGGGAAAAATGTGGGGATTTGGGAATGTGGGGATTTGGGAATGTGGGGATTTGGGAATGTGAAGATTTGGGAATATGGGGATTTGAGAATGTGGGGATTTGAGAAAATAGAAAATTGGAAATGTAAGTATTCGGAATTCTAGGGATTTGGAAATCAGTGA
The DNA here is from genome assembly GCF_000220905.1 of Megachile rotundata. Lineage (NCBI taxonomy): Eukaryota > Metazoa > Arthropoda > Insecta > Hymenoptera > Megachilidae > Megachile > Megachile rotundata. The sequence continues at coordinate 450,518 of NW_003797192.1, forward strand.
ATCTGGAATTCTAGGAATTTTGAAATCACTGAATCTGAAAACCTAGGGATTTGGAAATCACTGAATCTGGAAATCTAGAGATTTGGAAAAAACTAAATCTGGAAACCCAGGGATTTGGAAATCACTGAAACTAAAAATCTAGGGAATTCGAAACCACCAAATCTTGAAATCTAGGGATTTTGTAATCTAGAAATTTGAAAACCTAGAAGATAGCAAAAAATAATAAAAACGAAATATACAACGAATCGTTGATTAACTGTCCTCTATACTCATGATATCATAGTACATTTCAATCGATCAATGACCCCAGACAAGTTTCACCTGATGCATCAAACACGTCGTGACAAATGAATCTGTCTGGAAAAGCATTACGACCAAACAACGAAATACAATATCCGATCGGAGAGAACATAGAAATGCTCGTCTGAGGCATAGTCTGAACACAGTCGCCATTAAAGGATCGCATCGTTCAACGGGTACCACCGTATAATTGCTTCTAAATGTGGTGTAAAACTGTTTTCGTCGTGAAATTCCGGAGGAGCCGCTTTAATTAAAAGCCGACCGCTGTCACGGGATAAAGAAACGACGATAAAAGAATTATATACTTAGTGAATCACGTTGTTATTCTCGATTTATCGAAAAAACGATCGGTTGCAGCTTGCGCGCTGCTAGATAGAACGTTTCTGTATTTTAGAATTTTCTTGCTTTGGGTTAGGTTTGGATATCTTTTTTCTTGGGTGATTTTATTGTTGAGGTTACTGGTTCGTGGTTTATTGAATAAAATTGAATTTAATTGGATGATGGTTATGGGGAAGACATTTTGTAATACTTTGTGGAATTGGTAGATCAAAATGGAAGGAAATGGAGATTTTTGTAAGGTTATGGTTTTTGTGGAGTTGTAATTTTTTTGGAACATATGATTTTGGGAAATTTGAAAATTTTATTCTGGTTTGAGGTTATGAAGTTTGGAAGGCTGTAAATGACACAATTTTTTAATTTTTATATTTGAGAAGTGAATTTAAACATTTGACAGTGAAGAATATTTAAGGATTTAGAATTCCTTAAAATCCCAAATTTCATACCTTCAATATTGCACTCACAAAATTAAAGAACCCATCTTCTCCAAATACAAAACACTCACCCTCCAAAATTCACATGTATCAAACTCTCAAATTCCTGAAACTCAAAAGTTCCAAAACTACCTATTTCAAAATTTTCAAAATCCCCAAACTGCACATCTCTAGACCTCCCAAAAATTCCCCTACTCTACACTTCCACTAAAAAATCCCAAACTTGCAGTCCCAAAATTAAAGAATCCATCTTCTCCAAATACAAAACACCCACCTTCCAAAATTCACATGTATCAAACTCTCAAATTCCTGAAACTCAAAAGTTCCAAAACTACCTATTCCAAAATTTCTAAAATCCTCAAACTGCATATCTCCAAAGCTTCCAAAAATCTCCCCACCTCCAATTCCTCATTCCCCCTTAAAAAATTCGAAAATCCCGAAATCCCAAAATCCCAAAATCCCAAAATCCCAAAATCCTGAAATCCTGAAATCCTGAAATCCTGAAATCCTAAAATCCTAAAATCTCAAAATCCCAAAATCCTAAAATCCCAAAATCCCAAAATCCTAAAATCCTAAAATCCTAAAATCCCAAAATCCCAAAATTCCAAAATCCTAAAATCCCAAAATCCCAAAATCCTAAAATCCCAAAATCCCAAAAGTGCAAAGCCATAGCTAACAAAAAATCCCAACTACCCACCTCGCCAAAACGTGCACCAAATGCACAATTTCCGTCGACTCCGTTTCGCGTCGATGTGCACGGTGCTTAAAGCCAGAAACCGCAGACCAGGATGCGTATAGACACCAAAGGAGCACGAAGCGAAAGCCGTCGTATCTCTGTCTCCGTCTCTCGTAGGTTCTTTACCTGCTTCGTCTGGTCGTTTCTTCCTCTGGCAGCATGTTCGATTATATGTGGGATAATACGGTGAGAACAAGAGGGATAAAGAGGCCACCGATGGAAAGAGGACGGAGGAGGACGCAGAGAACGGGCGAAAAGAAGAGAGAGAAAGAGAGGGACGTAATCTGGTTGGTCCATGGAGTTTCAACGGGGAAAGGATGAAGGAAGGGCCGAGGGCCTCGAGGCGGCCGCCATAATGCATCGTGAGAAGTGTGCATGGGGTCAAACGGGTCAAAAGAACGTCATGGCGCTGCTCGTCCCTATGGCCGCTCCAAACTTCGGATGAAACCCCATAGATCCAGTCGAATCGTACGACTTCATCGCTGTTGCGTAACAATCGTAAAAATGGTCGGGCACTTTCGTTTTGCTGGGGGATGACACCCTTTGATGTGCTTTAACACTTTTAGGTACTACACTTTGGGTAGGGATGTATAGGTCATACATTCATTTTGGATCGGTGGATGTACCATGGTGCCTGTTGCATTTAGGTCCTAGGAACTTTATGGGGGTTTACTGTGTTAACTATAATATGTAATTTTATAGCTTCTAGTTTGAGAGAGTAGAAAATTCTAATTTCAATTATTTATATTTGCAAATTTCTATATTGTCAACATTTCTAAATGACTAGGTCTCTAGGTTGCTAACCTATGTTCAATGTCTAAATTTCCAAAATTTCAATATTTTCAATTTCTATCTTTCTGCAGGTCCAAAATTCTTAACTCTTCATAGTCCAAATCTTTGATATCTTAAATATACATTTCTCCAAATTTCTATATTCACAAATTACTGCATCTCTCAAGTATAGAATAATATATGGGGTAATATATGTATAAAGAAATACAGTATTCTCTCTATATATTCGCTATATAGTCTCCATATAAAAATAAATAGAACCCCACAAACATAAAAATATAAACCAAACACTATTCTCCAATAGAGACTATTTTGCAATAAAAACCTAACCTAATTTCCGCCATGTTTTGCTTATATTATATTCTCCCTCTCTTTGCTCATATTATAATTCCAACATAAAGTTCTCATTACCAATATTATATAATATATTCGAATTTAGTAATGCACCCATAGCGTGTCAATAGTTGTTATAGTTACAGCCTGACCGCTCTAGTTGAATGATGCCAGGAACAGTTCGGCCAGTTGCTGCAACGAGTCTCTGCGTTATAAAATGGCGATGGTTCGCGGTATTTTTAAGCGGTTCCAAAAGACCGTCATCAGTCGTTGGCTGTCACGTCGAGAGAACGATTTCTCTCTGTTCGCGTGATGCACTGGCGAACAGATTTCATGGTTTCTAACGTAGAGTCCTATGTATTAGAGAGTGAAGGTTCTCCTTAGGCTACTTTGGTGTTTAGGGTGATTTGTTGGAACACTATAATCAAGGATTAAATATTTTTATACTTATATTCTTGAATTTGTAAATTTCTACTTTTTCAAATTTATAAATTATTTAAATTTTGTAAATTAGTAGAATGAGATGCACTTATGAATTTTTATAAATTATCTAAATTTCTTATATTGTCTAGACTGCTTAAATTTATCAAATTTTTTAAATTCTCTAAATTTTGCAAGGTTTAAAAAATTTTCAAATTTTACAAATTTTGTAAGAGCTCTAAATTCTTCAAATTTTATAAAAGCGCTAAATTCTTCAAATTTTATAAAAGTTCTAAATTCTTCAAATTTTATAAAAGCTCTAAATTCTTCAAATTTTATAAAAGCTCTAAATTCTTCAAATTTCGTAAAAGCTCTAAATTCCTCATATTTCCTAAAAGTTCTAAATTCTTCAACCTTTCTAAAAGCTCTAAATTCTTCAAATTTCCTAAAAGTTCTAAATTCTTCAAATTTCTTTAATTTAAACAAATTCTTCAAATTTTCTAAAAGCTCTAAATTTTTCAAATTTCTATAATTTAAATCAAATTCTTCAAATTCCCCAAAGTCAGTAAATTCACAAATAACTTAATAGCCCGAATTTCTAAAATTCTCCAAATTCCCTAAATTCACTAATAGTTTAAAGGCATATAATCTCTCAAATTCCCCAAATTTTGCATACCCCCAAAATTCTAAAATTTCTATATTCCCAATCTTGTAAATTCTCTAGATTGCCATATGCCTAACTTTTCAAACATCTCAAACCCCCAAATACTCAAATCCCAAAATTGTCAAATTTCCAAATATCCAAATTTTCACATGCAAACTTGGACTACCTCTCCACACTTATCAAAGCATTCATTAATTTTCAAATTTCCCGCCCAAAATCCCCCGTAAGACCACACGTCTTCCCAAAGTTACCATTCGCCCTATAAATGTAAAAATTATGAAATTTCACCCTATAAAAATACAAACTATGAAATTTCACCCTGTAAAAATACAAACTATGAAATCTCACCCTATAAAAATACAAATTATGAAATTTCACCCTATAAAAATACAAACTATGAAACTTCACCCTATAAAAATACAAACTATGAAATCTCACCCTATAAAAATACAAACCTTGAAAGTTCACCCCACAAAAGTACAAATTACGAAAGTTCACCCTATGTTCCACCCTGTATCTCCCTAAAGTTCACCCTATGAAATTTGTGAACCGCATAATAATTCACATAGCGTGCATAATGTACAAGTGTCCATTCCACATAATATACAAGGTCTACAAAGTGTAGATCGTGCATTTCGAAACGTCATCGGTACGAGCCACCCACGAACAAGAACCACATTTCCAGTGGAAGACGCAGGAACTCTAGCTAACGATTTGTCAAACGTGCTGGAGAACGACGTTCCACGCGTTCCTGGTGTTCGTGGCGATCGAAGCTGGCTACGCGGACACGAGGTCATTGTCGTGAATGGGGTAGACCGCGGAGAAGAAAGTTTTGCAAAATATGGGACGGTCCTCGTTGTAAAACGATCTTCCCGACCACTTCCTTCCTCCCGAAGCGAGCGGGGATCCGATGACCAGTTTGAGGTCGACGATGACCGACGTGGGAAAGGATCGTCACTGCCTGGTCTTCCTTTTAGCCCTCGTGCTTTTGCTTCTTCTTCTTCTTCTTTTTTATCCTTCTTATTGTTTCTCCTCTTCTTCCTCTACCGACACGATCGACTCATCGATGTCGTTTCTTCGACAGGACACTTTGTGCACGCCGATTATGGGCATTCTTCGATATTCGGATTTATTTGTTCAGAAGTTCGATTCGTTTAGGGGATATTTCATCTTTGGGCACATTTGAACTCTTTGAGATACGACATAGTTTGGAATTTTTTGATAGATTTGGAGCTTTGTTAGGTTAGGTTTATTTAGTTTATTTATTTAGTGAGGATAGATTTATTTTAAGTATTTTGTGTTAAGTGAAACTTGTATTGGGTATTTTAGGTTAGGTGTAGTTTATTTTGAGGATTTTATGTTAGGTTAGGTGGATTTTATTTTGTATATTTTGTGTTAGGTGAAATTTGTGTTATGTATGTTAGGTTAGGTGTGATTTAGTTTATTTATTTAATGTTAGGTGAAATTTATGTTGTGCATTTTAGGTTAGGTATGATTTAGTTTATTTATTTACTGTTAGGTGAAATTTGTAGTCTGTATGTTAGGTTAGGTGTGATTTAGTTTATTTATTTACTGTTAGGTGAAATTTGTATTCTGTATGTTAGGTTAGGTGTGATTTAGTTTATTTATTTAGTGTTAGGTGAAATTTATGTTGTGCATTTCAGGTTAGGTGTGATTTAGTTTATTTATTTAGTGTTAGGTGAAATTTATGTTGTCCATTTCAGGTTAGGTGTGATTTAGTTTATTTATTTAGTGTTGGGTGAAATTTGTATTCTGTATGTTAGGTTAGGTGAGATTTAGTTTATTTATTTAGTGTTAGTTGAGATTTCTGTTGTGTATTTTAGGTTAGGTATAATTAATTTCATGTATTTTGTGTTATGTGAAATTTTTGTTGTGTATATCGGGTTAGGTGTAATTTATTTTATGTATTTTATGTTAGGTGAAGCTTCAGTTGTGTATTTTACGTTAGGTGTGATTTGTATTGTGTTAAGAGGAATTTGTCTTGTGTTATGTCTAATTTATATTGTTTCTTTAGGTTAGGTTTAATGTATTTCATGTTGGGTGCCATTTATTTTAAGTTATGTCTACTTCATGTTATTCATTTAGTTTTGTTACAACAAATGAACTAAAACCCGAACACAAAAATATTCAATGTACATAAACAGCAACTATAGTTTCCAATTGCCCATCACTTATCGTCACCCCCGTTAATTTCACAAATTCGTTACACCCGAATCCCCACATCGATCGCTCCTTTAATCGATATTTATGTACGTAATATCATTATACGGCACCGTAAAGGATCTCCGTTGTTAGGTTATCGATCGACGAGAAAGATCATTCGATTCCAGGAGTTGACGGGAGGATCAAGTTGTGATCGAGGTAATAACCGGCTACGTGGTGCGCTCATAAAAAATTGATCATCGAGATGAATTCCGCGAGAATTTCGTAAATCGCCGACCACTGTGGGGAATTATTAATTCGACGGTGTCGAGAAGGATGGGTTGCCGGTGATACTGATCATCCGACGAGTTATGGCTGACTTGGTTCGCGAGGATGTTCTCGATCACCCCCCAGGGAACGATCCTACTCCGAGCAATTTGCTCCGGGCTCCGTTTGCTTTATTTTGCGAACTTAACACTCGCAAATTACACCAACCTGCAAATTTTGTATTCATATGCTCGCTGTTGTCGCGTGAGATGCCGACACTTCTTTACTTTTCGCGCGTACTGTCCGGAACAAAGATGGCCGAACTGTGGCAAGAAAGGACTCATTTTGGGAAGATTTTGGAGAGTAGCACTTTTGGAGAGATGGCACTTTGGGGTAATTTGGGACTTTTGGGGGAATTTGGGACTTTGGAAGAATTCGGGACTTTGGGTAGTTAGGAATGGGGGATTTTAGATTTGTGGAAATTTGGAGGTTAGGGTGCACAAATATGGAAATTTGGTAATTGGAGAAGCTGGTACTTTTTAGGTTATAGAAATTTACCATAAATTTGAGAAGTTTGTGACAATTTAACAAGTTGAATATTTAAGAAATTAGGAACTAGAAAATTTGCAAGTGTAAGAAAAATTCAGTCAAAATTAAAAAATTAAAAATCTGAAAACCTCAGTTCTTAAATTTAAAAATTTGAAACTAGAAAATTTCAAAATATATTCCCCCGAAATACCTCAAATTACCTCAAATACAGCGTAGAAATCAGCACATTACCAGCTAAACTTTAATATTAAAAATCGCTCAAGCATTTCAAATCATTGGCTAACACGTAGACGATCATATATACGCACTGATTTATCGCTATCATATATCTTACTGTTAAATGCTATTGATTTATTACCCGGCTAGAATGCCATGGAAAATGTTTGGAACCTACTTAAATCACTCCTCTATTCATCATCGACTGCCATATATCAAAAGTGCTGATATTTAACAAAATAATGAAGATATAAGCTATACTGGGAAAACTAATCGAAACGAAAAGGGAAAACACAAATCATGTGTCATGAGTTTGCAATACCATTGTAGTTGCATACATTTACTGCAAATGCATAGATAAGTTGGTTATTAAAAATGTATAAATATGTGAATTTTTAAAGACGTATAAATACATTGATTTTTAAAAATGTATAAATATATTGATTTTTAAAGAAGTATTAATAAATTAATTTTTAAAAATGAATAAATACATTGATTTTGAAAAATGTATAAATATACTGATTTTTAAAGAAGTATTAATAAATTAATTTTTAAAGACGTATAAAAAGAATTAATACATTTTGTTAAGGATGGAAAGATAAATATATCTTTGAAATTACATAGACAAAGATTTTTGCGAAAATACTTAATGATAAATTCAATAATTTTACATGAGATATATTTAAAAATTGAATAACTTTATATAAGACTTAATCAACAATTTAATAATTTTATATAAAATTTAGTTAAAACCTCATTAATTTTATATAAGACTTAATTAAAAAATTGAATAATTTTATATGAGACTTAATAATAAAATGGAATAATTTTATATGAGACTTAATAACAAAATTGAATAATTTTATATGAGACTTAATAACAAAATGGAATAATTTTATATAAAACTTAATAACAAAATTGAATAATTTTATATAAAACTTAATAACAAAATTGAATAATTTTATATAAGACTTGATAACAAAATTGAATAATTTTATATAAGACAGTAAAAAAAATTTTATACAAAGCATAATTAAAGAACATAATAATTGTATCTCAGTTTCAGTGAAAAACTGAATAATCGTCAATGGGATTAAATATTTTAAAAAATAATGTGAACGTGAAAGATTGAAAGAATGCAATAATGAAGGTAACTCGATCAATGGATCTTGTTAGTGGCATAAAGCTTGGAACCGCGGTTAATAAATAAACAAATAACTGTATAATAAGCGGTACAAGCCTATTGTGCATTGTACCGAGAAGGTAGTTCTACCCGTTGGAAGCAGCGGCCCTTGAAGTAACACAATGTCCTATCTGTTGCAATGCATTATGGCCCGAGGGTCCTGGACCAAGTATGCGTATTACACGTAGCTCTACAGGTACGCACAGAAGTATTTGCATTATAAGATCGTTATACAACGGGCTCGAGAAAGTATAATCTGCTGAACGTGGAGCGGTTTTCCAAACGTTCTGTACGATCACCTTAATTATACACATTTACGCGAAACGTTCAATCTACTTGGGATTAAACTGCCATTTTTATTCTTTACAATGTTTTTGCATAATTTTGGGAGTAACTTTGTTGCTGAAATTTTTGTGGAATTTTGGTAGGTTGATTTGTAAATGGCGCCTTTTTGTTGGCGCGCGATTTGAATTCAGAATTGTTGTTATTAGAAATTCTTAAATTATATATTTTTTAATTTGCGATAATTTAATCAGAATCTCAAGTTTCAGAGATTTAGAGAAGTACTTGATTTATAAATGGCGGTTATAAATAATTTATAAGTCAATTTCTAAATTGTTAATATAAACATACTTTAATTTATATTAATATGATTGAGAATATAAAAGTTTATGTAGTTTATTATTTTATCAAGTTTTTACACATAACAAAGCAAATTTGTCTAAATTTATATAACAATTTATAACATGTATAAAATATATTTATGTGCAAAGTGTTCTAATAATGTATAAATATATAAACATTAAATATTAGTATGAAATATAAAAATGATAACAAAGATAATCGTTTGTGACTTAATAAAATTTAACTTGATTACTTATTTAATTTAATTCAACTTCAATTAATATAAATAATTAAATTCATCTTAGATTTTATTGAAACACTGTACACAACAAAATTTGTTATTCCATCTCACTCCATACGTTAATCTCATAACTTTATCCACGATATACTTTAAAATTTATTACTAACTTATTTTCAATAATTACAATGATAAATTTCAGCATAGTTATTCAATTATTAAAGTGAATTAATTTAGAAACATCCTCTTAACTTCTCCAACCTCTTCCACCCTTTAAGTTTTCATTATAAATTAAAATCATGTACAAATTTGTATTTATCTGTTCACATATGTATTCATTTATTTATTTATCATTTATGTACCTATCTATATACATTTTTATTTATATTTGTTGCATATTCGTTTATGATTACATTGCTCTTACGCTGCGTCCCATCAACACTTGCGGCCCATGAACGGGCCACACGACTGGCGCCACGGAGCGCGCGATATTCAAATTCCCTTCACAGCGGTAAATGGGTTAACCACCGCTTGAATCGTCCTGTAGAGATTCGATCACGGTCTCAGTTTATGTCTCGCGCGTGTTCGGCGTAGGTGGGCAAGTAGGAACAAGCGGCGAACAACGCGCTTATTCAAATACATTCAATTAATTTCCATAGGAAGACAACAATGGCTTCCACGCCGTGTAATCGTCCTCGCCGATATGGCTCGGCCCGGTATACATGTATATGCCTACGTTTCGTGGGACTGTACGTAACGGCATTAAATCTTCACCGTCTTTACTTATCTCGAATCTGTTCGCGAAATATTATCCACCGCTTTCGTCAATAAACCACCAGACCCTATGTGTGCGCGTCGTTTATAATTCTGTATGACGTGCATATTTTTAATTTTTACCTTCTCTTATCTGGTAAATCTCGAGGGTTGCCTTCCTTTTTTTTGGGGTAAATTACTGCGTTGATTTGTAGGTGGATTTTTATGGTGGATGGATTTGAGAGAAATTGTTTCGTTATATTAGGATTTTAGGTTAGGTTATATTTTATGTGGTTCATTCATCTTTTAGAGGACCTCTTTTGGTGACTGACCTCTTCTGTAATTGATAACCTGATTTTAATTTTCGAAATTTTATATGCTTTCATAAAGACTCTTCGAAGTATGAGGACCAAAATAAATTTTGTATGGTCAAGTAGGATAAATTATATTAAATATGAGCACCAAAGTGAAGGCATGGAAAAAAATAAATTTTGGGAAAAATTTTGTTATTTAAAATTATAACTTAAAATTGGGAAGTGTGTTACAATGTCGACCATGGAACTAGCTATCAAGGTAAAAAGCGTAGTAGAAATCTTGAGATCGAAGTGTCCCTAATTCTATCGTAAAGTCTCAAAGAGTCATAAGACTCCCCAATGAAACCCACACAGAATTTCTATTATGCCGGTCAGTCAACTTTTTCCTGAAAATTCCATAGAACATTTTTCACTCCGCTCCCCCGTCTGTTTTTGGCGAATGAACGATTAAATCACCGATCGGGTATCAAAATCGTGGGACCAGTTTTACCGTGAAACGATTCCCGATGTGTCCCGTTTCACAGTCGACACGTCGATTAGCCGCGTAATTGCGGGTAATTCGTAATTAAATCCCTTTTTCTCCGGTTGGGCTCGTTCGATATAATTAATCGCTCGTTCGAAGTATCCCGCTGGTATTCCAGCAGCGGAGGTTAGACACGGATGGAAAGCCAAAGGCGAGGACAGAGAGAAAAGAATGAAAGAGGGGCAGAGAATATCGGCGTAGCAAGCTGTGAATGGCTGCGCCCTTGATGGAACGGAAAGAAGCCACGGGAGGGGAAGCATAAGAGGGGCGGTTAATTAATGGGGCGGCAACCGACCACTTCCCTTCGCTTCTATACACTTCTTCTTCCACTTGTATACCTTCGCATTCTCTCTGCTCTGTTCCTCCCTTTTTCGATTAGTTCATATTTTTTCTACGGCCACGATTTTCGTCCTCTAATCTTCCGCCTCCATGATGCCGTCGACGCTCGCCATTGCAACGCCGAATTTCTGCCTTTGGCCTTCCGTGAAATTACCTGTTCCTGGTATTAAGGCACTTCTATTTGTATGTTGTATCAAACTTAAGCAACATATTGTATGCTGTTTCATGTTTAGGTCTGAACTTAAATCAGTTGAAATTTTATTAATTTTTTAAAATAAATTCTTGGGTGATACTTGCTATATTGTTTGGACAATTTCTATGCTCTCATATTTATTGTATGATCATTTAAAAATTTTGAATAGGTAATTTGTATGATTATTATCTAATCATTTATACATTTAATATGACTCTATGAATGAGTCTCTCATATGAGCTGGTACAACATATTCAATATGTACGAACTTAATATGAATACATGACATAATTTAACGCAATGTAAAAAAGTAAGAATATATTTATTTAACATATGTTTAATATATATTTATCATAATTAGCTAATAGTAAAATATGAACATGTTTAATATAAAAGACAAAGGTTATACCTAAAAGTCTGAAAGCAGATGCATCAACAGAAATGAAAACAGTCATAAAAATAGTCACAGGCTGTAAGAATAATTTGAACAGTAAATTTGATTCTGAAAAATTTCACGAAGTAATATCACTCGATGAACGGTTGAATCTCGCCATCATCTTTTTCACGAAGTTCGATTTGTTCTTTTCTTCTTTGGTCGGGATCGCTTTCAGGTATACGGCGCTGTATAGTTAGCCGGCGTTCACAGCGAGATCGTGGTAACAGTCGATGATTAAGGGTATTAAATCTTTCCTCTTGTGCTCCTCGTCTCGTATTTTCCGTCACTTTCGTGGCTTGTCTTCCATTTCGTTTTCTTCTTCGTGCTACCCTCCGAGCCGACGCGACGCCTACGCTGACGATGCAACGTGGTTATTTGTCTTTGAAGATACACCGATTACTCATCGTAGACAAACGATATTAAATCGAAGGATCCTTCTTTCGATATGTACTTTCTTGTCTTTGTGTACTGTAATTGCTGCTTTGTTCCGTGTCCTACGTTCATTCATTTCTTCAACGGTTGGTAATTACACGTAAGAAGATCCCACTTGTTCGAGCGTATAATTTCACTTGCTATGGATACTTTGATTTATGTTGAATATTGTTCGACAGGGATGTACCTCGTAATAATTGTTATTAAATTACTATTCTGTTAATGAGATATGTGTTTGGGAATCATTGTGGTATATTATTCAATCTACGAAGTTAATATGTGTATCGTGTTTTTATAGGTTAGATTCCTGTTAAGTTAAATTGGAGTATGTTTAGATTGAGTTAAGCTAGGTTTATTTGTGCTTGATGAACTTATTCTGACGTGACGTAGGAATGAACTTATTCTCACGTAACCTAGTATACTGAATTTCATCTAATTTAATATAAGTTTGATTTCATGCTAATGTCACCTAACCTTACAATAGCAGACTTAATTTGACATAACCTAACTATAGTTATATGCTACTTTAGTCTAACCTAATAATAGCAGACTTAACTTAATCTAACCTAATTACAGTTTTGTTCTAATGTCACCTAACCTAATAATAGTAGACTTAAATTAACCTAACCTAACTCTAGTTTTATTCTAATTTCACCTAACCTAATAACAGTAATCTTAACTTAATTTAACCTAATTGCAGCTCTGTGCTAATATCACCTAACCTAATAATAATATTCTTAACTTAATCTAACTTAATTGCAGTTTTGTTCTAATGTCACTTAACCTAATAATAGTAGACTTAAATTAACCTAACCTAACTCTAGTTTTATTCTAATTTCACCTAACCTAATAACAGTAATCTTAACTTGATCTAACCTAATTGCAGCTCTGTGCTAATATCATCTAACTTAATAATAATATTCTTAACTTAATCTAACCTAATTGCAGTTTTGTGCTAAGGTGACCTAACTTAATAATAGTGGCCTTAAATTAACCTAACCTAACTCTAGTTTTATGCTAATTTCACCTAACTTAATAACAGTAATCTTAACTTAATCTAACCTCATTGCAATTCTGTGCTAATATCACCTAACCTAATAACAGTAAGCTTAACTTAATCTAACCTAACCCTAATCTTGTGCCAAACTCATCTAACAAGATAACTATAAAAAATAACAGAAAAATAAAAAAAATTGCAGTATTAGAAAAATAATGAGACCCACATAAATCATTGGACGAAAGAATTCTGGTTGGCAATATAACGAGAGCCTACTGTACCATATCCGCGCAAACAAAAAGCTCGCGCCAGTTCCCCGAAAAATCCACAAAAATTCGACAACAGATTAGTTACACGATTTCAAAGAATTTGGCTAATTTCTTATCTATCGTCCAGCTTATTATCAGTGAAAACGGGGGAATGAGAAAAGGTTCGTGCGCAAATATCAATATTTGATCTGTTTCTTCGGGGAACGGTTAATAGAGGGTCATCGAGGGAAACCGTTTAATAAATCTTCCACGGTTCCGTTGAAAGTGTCCGTTTGCTTGGAAGAATGTAAATTTAACAGATTCCACGGGTTCGGAAGGAATTTGATAACCGAGAACGATGGACTTCGAACAAATTGCCGTGCATTGGATTCCTGTGATGTTATCGACGATCTAGAGGAGTCCGATGATGCCGGATAGAAGCATTCCAGGGTTAGGTATCACGTGGGAAATGTGTTCTTGATACATCTTACGAGCAAGTGCCGGATTACAGCCACTTATCTAACGAGGATCTTGAATGGTGATCGTTCATTGATTGTTCGATTATTGATCACTGTTTGACAAGTCGTTGATTGAATAATAATCTTTTATTAGATACCTGATTACACTTGATATTATTATAATACTTATTATAAGCAGCTATGAGCAGTGAGCAGATTTTAGGTTTGATTAGATTAAATTCTTAGCTGAGGTAGATCACATATGTGACATATGTGACATATGTGACATATGTGACATATGTGATCTACCGTATGTGAGATCAAGCTTTACACCGTTTGTTATTAGGACATTTACGGAGTTTTTAAGTTAGATTTGCTTAATTATAACATTTTTTAATTATATTAGAGTTACGTTGAAGTAGGTTCTTAGTTAAGGTAGATTACATATGTGGTCTACCATATGTGAGATCAACCTTGACACCGTTTGTTATTAGAACACTCATGGAGTTTTTAGGTTAGATTGACTTAATTATACAATGCTTTAATTATATTAGAGTTATGTTGAAGTGAATTCTTAGTTGAGGAAGGTAGATCACATACATATATGACATATGTGACATATGTGGTCTACCATATGTGAGGTCAACCTTGACACCGTTTGTTATTAGAACACTCATGAAGTTTTTAGGTTAGATTGACTTAATTATACAATGTTTTAATTATATTAGAGTTATGTTGAAGTGAATTCTTAGTTGAGGAAGGTAGATCACATATGTGACATATGTGAGCTACCATATGTGAGATCAACCTTGACACCGTTTGTTATTAGAACACTCATGGAGTTTTTAGGTTAGATTGACTTAATTATTCAATGCTTTAATTATATTAGAGTAATGTTGAAGTAAATTCTTAGTTGAGGAAGGTAGATCACATATGTGACATATGTGACATATGTGGTCTACCATACGTGAGGTCAACCTTGGCACCGTTTGTTATTAGAACACTCATGGAGTTTTTAGGTTAGATTGACTTAATTATACAATGTTTTAATTATATTAGAGTTATGTTGAAGTGAATTCTTAGTTGATCACATATGTGATCAACCATATGTGAGATCAACCTTGACACCGTCATTATTAGGACTCACGAAGTTTTTAGGTTAAATTTGCTTAGTCAAGTCAGTTAAATTAGATTAGCTTCAATGTACACCTAATTGACATAGTTTCTTGGAGAAGCTATTAGTCGATGAAGTGTTGAGTATTTGAAGAAGTAATGCAACCTTCAGCTAATAATACATCGTCACTCCACATTAGAAGAGTTGAACATTAAACTATGATCACTTCAAACCTCTATAACTAATTGTCCCAATTCATGCTATTGGTCAATGTAGTGTCTTGTGATAAAGAATATTCGAGTATGTTCATATGTGGAATGTTTGAGTATATTCATATGTGGAATATGATGTGGACTGAAGCAGTAGCACATGGTGGCTTGCGTAGCAATATATGTCATACACTAAAACCCTTACTACAAAACAATGAAGACTTGTAAAATTTACAACTAATTGTCCCAATTTTGCTATAGGTCAAAGCATCTCGAAGAATATTTGAGTATGTTCATATGTGGAATATTTGAGTGACCGGTGGTCCACAAAGTCATACATCATTGTTCTAAAACAGTAAATATTAAGTAATAATAGCATCTAAAATTTATATCTAATATCTAAAATTGAACTAATAACTGAAATTTATAAGTAATAATAAGTCCCGATTAGTAAAGTATCTTGAGGAATAATATTTGAAGTAGTAGCGCGACCGGTGGCCGGCGTAGCAAGGCGAAGCGAAGACGCGGCGAGTTTCGCGCAGGGTACAAGAAAACCATTAGCAGCCGCCATCGTCGGGGCAAGAAGTTAAATTAATTACCGGGGTTCCAAGGCAGGCTGTCCACCTGGAGACAGCACGACGGACAACGACAAGGAGAAGCTTCGAAGGCACCGCATGCCGCGGAGCATTCCAGTGCCGTCCGCGCCCGATGACTCGCTTCGAATTAGGACGACACGAATAAAAGGTGGCCCCCGGGGACCGAGGAAAAACCGCCCCACGGGACCCGGCGGCTTCACATCGTGGAATTCCAGGACCGTGTATCGTGTCCTTACCGCGAAAAATACGGCTGGTTTTTAGAAAGACGCGAGCGATCCAGAAACTCGGGGAACGCGACGGACCACCGATATCTGCGGACCCGATTTTCCCCCGGGATTCCGTGGCAACATTGTCGTTGCAGTGTGAAATCGACCCACCGATCTTCCATGGATCGGCTCCGGTATTTATGGAGAAACGGGGGACAAATTGCTATACGGCTCGCATCGAACTCCTTTTTTACTCACCGCCCTTTGATCGTCCATCGTGTACCAGGACCTCGCGGAATTTATTGTACCTGCCATTTTGATGAAACGGTGAACTTTTTAAACCTTTTGCTTCCTGCGGGCACCGTTATTAGACAGATAATGTGATCGTTTGATCATTGCTATTTAGTTCTTTCACGTATGCACATTTTCTTTCGCATCATCGTTATTGATGTTGGCTGCTTTATCCTAAGGCAGCTGTTTGGTGCAATGTTTAGAAAATTATTAATGAAAATTGTATTTTGTTTTATGAACTCTTCATTGACTACATTTTTAAGTACTTTATACACATCTCATAAAAAAACTTGTGAACGTAAAGTTAAAAATTTAAGAATTTTTGACAAAATTTAAAAATGTCAAAATTGATTATCTAGAGGTGGCGTTAAGGATGGCCATTTTAGACAGCGAATACGATTAAAAATGAAGTTCTAACGAAGTATTAATCTAGTGAATCTAGTGAATCTAGTGAATCTAGTGAAAAGTGTAAAGATGCTAAATCGACAGGTTCGATACTTCCGTCCACCGTTATCGGAGGATCATAATTCCAAGGAGGTGACCGATCAAGGGTAATTAGTGGTGGCGTTTAGTCGTAACACGATCCAGCTGGACGGTCGTGGTAATGGCCGTTCGAGGTCCGACGGAAATGACGTAAACAGAAGTAAGAGGCTATTCGAGATTCTTTCGGCGCACCTTTATGCTTCCCCTTAAAGAACGTTATTTATTTGACTCCCGCGTGCCGATGGGACGCGTCCTGTCTCGTGTAAGCCAACCACCGACAGCCGTTCACCTCCCACTGGAATTTACTAGACGATCGCTTCGTAATTGCTCTTCGTATACCGCGGCTTCCCATCGAACCAAGGACGTTTCTTGATCGTCCTTCGGGAATAACGGAAGTGCCTCGATTCATTCCTTGCTGCGTTCGATTAATCTTTATGATAGGATGTGCCTTAGGGTCGGATGTATGCGGATGCGTTTATATCGAATGGAGCTTTTTGGGAAATTGGTGGGTGATTATGGGGATTTGGGGGAGGGGATTTGGAAATGGAATTTGGGAGTTTTGGGATTTGGGGTGGGGAGATTTGGAGAGATGGGAATTTGGGATTTGGGAGATTTGGGATTTGGGAGATTTGGGATTTGGGAGATTTGGGATTTGGGAGATTTGGGATTTGGGAGATTTGGGATTTGGGAGATTTGGGATTTGGGAGATTTGGGATTTGGGAGATTTGGGATTTGGGAGATTTGGGATTTGGGAGATTTGGGATTTGGGAGATTTGGGATTTGGGAGATTTGGGATTTGGGAGATTTGGGATTTGGGAGATTTGGGATTTGGGAGATTTGGGATTTGGGAGATTTGGGATTTGGGAGATTTGGGATTTGGGAGATTTGGGATTTGGGAGATTTGGGATTTGGGAGATTTGGGATTTGGGAGATTTGGGATTTGGGAGATTTGGGATTTGGGAGATTTGGGATTTGGGAGATTTGGGATTTGGGAGATTTGGGATTTGGAAGATTTGGGACTTGGGAGCTTTGCCATTTAGGGACGTGGGGAATTGGAGACGTGGGTAATTGGGGTCGTGGGTAATTGGGAACGTGGGGAATTGGGGACGTGGGGATTTGGGGACGTGGGGATATAGGGACGTGAGAATTTGGGGACGTGGGGATTTGGGGACGTGGGGATTTGGGGACGTGGGGATTTGGGGACGTGGGGATTTGGGGACGTGGGGATTTGGGGACGTGGGGATTTGGGGACGTGGGGATTTGGGGACGTGGGGATTTGGGGACGTGGGGATTTGGGGACGTGGGGATTTGGGGACGTGGGGATTTGGGGACGTGGGGATTTGGGGACGTGGGGATTTGGGGACGTGGGGATTTGGGGACGTGGGGATTTGGGGACGTGGGGATTTGGGGACGTGGGGATTTGGGGACGTGGGGATTTGGGGACGTGGGGATTTGGGGACGTGGGGATTTGGGGACGTGGGGATTTGGGGACGTGGGGATTTGGGGACGTGGGGATTTGGGGACGTGGGGATTTGGGGACGTGGGGATTTGGGGACGTGGGGATTTGGGGACGTGGGGATTTGGGGACGTGGGGATTTGGGGACGTGGGGATTTGGGGACGTGGGGATTTGGGGACGTGGGGATTTGGGGACGTGGGGATTTGGGGACGTGGGGATTTGGGGACGTGGGGATTTGGGGACGTGGGGATTTGGGGACGTGGGGATTTGGGGACGTGGGGATTTGGGGACGTGGGGATTTGGGGACGTGGGGATTTGGGGACGTGGGGATTTGGGGACGTGGGGATTTGGGGACGTGGGGATTTGGGGACGTGGGGATTTGGGGACGTGGGGATTTGGGGACGTGGGGATTTGGGGACGTGGGGATTTGGGGACGTGGGGATTTGGGGACGTGGGGATTTGGGGACGTGGGGATTTGGGGACGTGGGGATTTGGGGACGTGGGGATTTGGGGACGTGGGGATTTGGGGACGTGGGGATTTGGGGACGTGGGGATTTGGGGACGTGGGGATTTGGGGACGTGGGGATTTGGGGACGTGGGGATTTGGGGACGTGGGGATTTGGGGACGTGGGGATTTGGGGACGTGGGGATTTGGGGACGTGGGGATTTGGGGACGTGGGGATTTGGGGACGTGGGGATTTGGGGACGTGGGGATTTGGGGACGTGGGGATTTGGGGACGTGGGGATTTGGGGACGTGGGGATTTGGGGACGTGAGGAATTTGGGGATGTGGAGATTTGGAAACGTAGGAATTTGGGAATATAGGAATTTGGGGATGTAGAGAATTGAAGATGTGAGGATTTGGTGTCGAGGGTATATGTAAACGTGGAAATGTTTAAAACAGCGATATGGAGATGTAGAGATTTGGTCATGTGGAGATTTGAGAATATTAGGATTTGAGAATGTTAGGTTTTGCTAATGTAGGTATTTGTACATGTAGAGATCTGAAGATATGAACATGTGTGGACGTAGGAATTAGCATAAGTTGAAATAGCAATTCAGAACATAGTATGTGGACACCCATGAATTCTGCAGTCTGAGTGCATCGAAATCTATAAATTTATAACATAGATATTTTCATAATCGCAAGTTATAAACCTGTGCATCTAAAAACGTAAAAATTTGAGAACATCAGTGATTCAAGAAGAATTTTGCAAATTTCATATTTGCAAATCTTGGAATTCACTTATCAACTTTATGAACATAATCCTTCTTACGCTTGCAGAGATATTAAAAATACCCAAACCACGACTCAGAATTTTGCAAATTTCATATTTACAAATCTTAAAATTTACATATCAACACCTTCATGAACATAAACCTTCTTACATTTACAAAGACATTAAAAACACCCGAACTACGACTCACAAATATTGCGTCATACTAACTCGACCTTGTATAATATTAAATCAGAGTCGAAATACAACTTACTACCTCAAGTAGTCAAAATAAAAATTCGATCGATCCGATTGTCGCGCGCAAAGAACACGTTTGCCCATGCCCGAGGAGCAAAACGAAAGCAAGTCGGCATTAGAGGTACGAGAGAGGCGGTGTGCAGCACCTTGTTTATTTTAATCGAGCCTCAACGTGCCTTCGAGATTGTTTCGTCTCGCGGCACCACGATGTTTAGCTCGCCGTTTAATCGCCGTTAACGAGCGGTTATCGTTCACCAACTGGAAACACGACGATGCTAACGAGCCGATCGGCCGGAAGCACGAGGCCTTTCGCGTTCGTTCGCCACGTTCAATTTCTTCCTTCCTTTCTTTTTTATATTCCTCTCTTTCTTACGTACTCTTCCTTGGTAATCGGGTATTTTTATGAGGGCAAATGAGCGTTTTCTCTTCCCTACCTGGGGAAAACTGGATGGTGGTTTGGGGATGTGAAGATTTAGGGACTTGGGGATATGGGGACGCGAGAATTTGGAAGCATGATGATTTTTGGTTAGGTGTATGTTTTAATTTTTGGACTTGGTAGGTTGGGCTTAGGCAGCTCAGACATGGGGATTTGGGACGTAGGAATTTTGGGAGTGTAGAGATTTGGGGACGTGAGGAATTTGGGAATGTGGAGATTTTGGGACGTGAGGATTTTGGGAATGTGGAGATTTGAGGACGTGGGGATATAGGGACGTGAGAATTTGGGGACGTGAGGATTTTGGGAATGTGGAGATTTGGGGACGTGAGGATTTGGGGACGTGAGGATTTGGGGACGTGAGGATTTGGGGATGTAAGGATTTGGGGACGTGGAGATTTGGGGACGTGGAAATTTGGGGACGTGAGGATTTTGGGAATGTGGAAATTTGGGAACGTGAGGATTTTGAGAATGTGGAGATTTGAGGACGTGGGGATATAGGGACGTGAGAATTTGGGGACGTG